>JAADYB010000242.1:0-29231 GCA_023338075.1 Phytopythium litorale
AGTTTGTGCGCTGCGTGGTTTTCTGCCGGCGCGGACGTGTTTGACTTCAAGGTGACCCGACAAGAGGGAGCGACAGATGATGGTGCTTTTCCGCGCTGCTGCTTTTCTGGACCCCGCACGACGAACAACAGTGTGTGGCTGTCTCCCCACTGTCAGGCGCCTGAAACGCAACGCGTGGCATCAACAAGCAAGGCGGAATATGCTAGGCTTCGTATGCCCTACGCATCGCGCGGCCCGATCCGACCCGAGTCATCAAGCGATCACGCCCTCCGGACCCGTAGGCGCCGGCAGTTCTCCGCTATGAGCCGGGTGCAATCATCGCTTTAAATTCGAAACGTACCCCCATTTGCCATAATAGTCAAGGAGGGCCCTCCCCCGACACTGGTTGTCGCCAAAACCCGTGGAGACACTCGGGACCCGACCTCCAGTCCCATAGACAAGCGGCTCCGTCGAGGGCCGCGATAAGCTCGAGCCACCGAGCCGGCCAAGCCAGGCAGGTTCGTGCCCTCCTCCTCCTCCTTCTTCACTTGAGAATCGAATTCACCGACAACAACAACGCCGACAGCAACGTCCCGGGTGTTCAAGCCCGTATCTCTGTCTCCGGATCCGATCCATCCGACCACGAGTTGGAGGGCAGCCACCGACCGACCGACCACTCACTCCCACGCATTTTGGGATTGCGGACGTAGGGCGGACTACGTCAGCCCTCGCTCACCTCGCCTCGAGGAGTGTTTTTTAACGCCCGGGGGCCAAAAACAAGCTCGCCGAAGCGCCTCCTTCCTTTCGAGCAAGCAAGCTGCGCTTCCGCCAAGTATGTCGTGGGCGTGCGGGACACAAAGACCCGACGAGGACATGCCGCTGGACGACGCGCATATTTACCGCCAGGAGGAGGCACTGCGACATGGCGGCGGCGCGTGCGGCCCCACTCGCGGTCGTGCCGTCAACCATGGCCAACAATCCTATCCTCACGCAACAGCCAACCCGGCCGCACCTCGCACTAGCGGCGACAGGAACAGCAGTACTAGCAGCAGCAGCACGACGGCGTGCGCCACCACGCCCTATTCGCACACCCAGGCGTCCTCGACGACCTCGTCGCCATCCGCGGTGGACCTGGAGATCCTCCAGCTCGGCATGCGTGCCGACTCGGCAGACGACGGATCCGACAGCGACGGCTTCATGGCCTCCGCCGCGCCGCCCTACGAGCTCGACCGCGAGATGATGGGGATGCTCGCGTCCAACTGGAACCTGAACGAGCAGCAGCAGGGGCTCCCGCCTCGGTCCGCGGCCTCTCCATGGGACGTATCGCCCATGTTCGGCTCCGACAACCCGCTCGTCATGCCGCAGGACCCGAGCGCGGCCGCGGCCATGGGCCTGCACGCCGTCATGTCGGACGTGGCCATGCTCCAGCTGCTCGGGATGAGCTTCCCGGGCGAGAGTGTGCCACTGCCCATGCATCAGCGCCCGCACCTGCCGGCCGCTCCGGCGTCCATCATGACGCCTGACGCGTTCGAGATGCCGTTCCCCGACGTGCCCGTGAACGGTTTTCCGCTCCCTCCCCAGCCCAGTGACGCCTACGGAGTCCAAGCTGCGCCGACGATGACGCCCTACCAATCGGCGATGGCCGGCATCCCCACCGCGTTCGCTGCGATGCCGCCAACTGTGGGGAACCAGCAGCTCGAGCCGCCGCTCATGTACCAGCCAGCAGGCGCCTCGCTCAAGATCGACCCGATCAAGCTGGATGCTATGAATAGCTCGAGCCTGGTCTCTCCCCTCGACGCCCTTGAGGGCAACCAGGCAAGTCACGACGCCGCAAGAGCGTTCGAGGCCAAGCAATATGCCTACGCCGGCCAAGCGTCGTCCAATTCGTCGGCGACGTCCTCCTCAGGGCACTCGACAGCGACGTCCTCGCCGTCAGGATTGACTGCGGCGCTGACCGGAACGTTCCTGCCGGGGCCGACGCCCGCGGGGCGGCAGCAGTCGGCAGAGAAGCGCAGCAAGCCCAAGCGCATCCGGCGACTGTGCACCGTGCCGGGCTGCGGCAAGCGTGCGCGATCGCAGGACCTTTGCATCGCACACGGCGGCGGGCGGCGCTGCATCGTCGAGGGATGCGAGAAGAGCAGCCAGGGCGGCAACCTGTGCATCAAGCACGGGGGCGGCAAGCGCTGCCGCTTCCCGGGTTGCGACAAGGCCGCGCAGACCAACGCGCTCTGCAAGGCCCACGGCGGCGGCCCGCGCTGCCAGTTCGCCGGCTGCACCAAGAGCTCGCAGGGCGGCGGTTTCTGCCGCGCGCACGGCGGCGGCAAGCGGTGCGCGGCCGAGGGCTGTAACAAGGGCACGCAGCGCGGCGACTTCTGCGCGCTGCACGGCGGCTCGCGCTACTGCGAGGTGGAGGGCTGCACCCGCAACGACCGCGGCGGCGGCTTCTGCGCGCACCACGGCGGCGGCAAGCGCTGTCTCGTGGCCGGCTGCAACCGCTCGTGCCGCCGCAACGGCATGTGCTCCACGCACCTGCGCCTCACGGGCCGCGAAGACGACGGCACGGAGCTCGAGGCGCAGTTCTGAGCTCGCCAACGTATTTATCCGACAGGCTCGGCCACTGCCAGAAGAGGGAAGAGGATGAGAATAGGAGGGCAGCCAGCCACGCGGGACGGCGACACTCGCCGAGGAAATGGACGGCGGGAGCGGTCGAAGCAAGCCGCCAGAGTCGACATGAGACTAGCATTAGTGTCCATTTGTGTGCAAAACGACAAGTAAAACAGCTGAAAGTGAAGTGAATCGCACATGCCGCCAACTCAACATGGCCCCACGCAATGTTGAAGTTGCATGATCGAGATCCGACTTTGGTCAGTGCTGCTTGGGATGGTTGGTTGTCATTGCTCGTTGATCGTCGGTGTTCGTTGGTCGACAGCTCGTGCCGGGTGGCCTCGCTGTCGACCGAGCCACGTGGTGAAGCGAAGACGGTAGTCGGAAGCCGTTCACGCGGTGGCATGCTGCTTGCTGACGCGCCGCCTCTCAACGTATCCGGATAGGAGGTGTTGAAGGCGCGCATGGTTCTCAATGTGAACTTCTCATGCACGCCTCCCGCTGGCAACCAGGTTGAGAATGCGCGCTTGGCTCTCGCATGCAGAATGATCGATGGTTGCGCACATAGCAAGCCACGACACCGCTTGCGGCACCTGGAGGGCTCGGGTGCTCTTCGTTCTGGGCGTCCATGGTGTCGGGGCATTCGTTTCTCCCATCAAGTGGGCGAAGAGCTTGGCGAGGCTCGGAGACTACTAGCTCTGGGAACGGAGAGCAGCGACTCCACGACGCATTTCCACCGGAGCATGCCGATCGCGACGCTCGCAATGAGCCTCGTGATAAGCATGCTTCAAGGTGCTGGCGACATCGGGCTTCCACTGGGCTTGATTTGTGCAGTGCCAACCCCTGCTTTGCGTTTTTCGTCGATCTGAAATCCTTCAAATGCGCGAAGCAGTCGGTGAGCACAAGCCGTTCGCACCACGATCGATCATGACGGACGCCCTCCCCCCTCACACATGCACACGGACGCTGAGCTTGTGTTCAGGGAGTGAAGACGCGTGCCCAGCGTGGGGCGGTCGACGCTGCGGTCGACTCATGGAGACAGACAAGCCGACCAGCTGAACTGGCATGCGCCGATTCGGACTCGTCGGAGCAAACTCGACGTGTTTCCACCCCGTCGGAACCGTCCAGTCCGGCGGTCGATCGCACGCGAAGTGGCGGGCACACACAAACACCGTTGGACACAACGCAAGCGAAGGCCTCACTGTGACAACCTGGCCGTTTCTGTCCGAGCTCACGACGTGGAGTTCTCGCCGTCAGAGCGAGCGCAAAAGGGTTTACGTCCGTTTCTGACGATTGAACCGCTGAGTTACCGGCCGGTTCAACTGACCACGCCTCTGCCTGGCCGTGATGAACACTTCGGGGACCAAGATTGACGCATGCTGGGCAATGAACACAAGGGGTGAACCAACTGCAACGCATGGCGGGCGACAGCAATCCTTCCGGCGGCACTGCTTCGCATGAACACGCGCGGGGAAACCCAGGCAACGTGATCCCCATCATCGACTAAAAGTCCCGGTGACGGAGACCGACCAGTCAAAAAATCCAGCGAGTGCGAAATACCAGAACAGGGTGCTCTGGATTTAAGAGCGAGGGCATTGCAGGATCCGTGAAAGACCGCTCTATGATATAAAAGCCATTCGATTCACCCTATTTTGCCAATTGAAGGGATTGATCATCATTGTTCTCTCGCAGACGGCGCACATCCCCGCGATAGAGCCGGGGCAGCAATGAGTGATTAAAATCGCGGTGCTGTCGTCCGGACTTGGTTTCAGTATGCTTCGGAGCCTCGCTCCTTCTCAACACCTCGGTTCCCCAGGTGCGACAAGACACTCCCTTTCCCATCCGCGGCGTACCCCCACCGCGTACCCCCCTCCGTACTGTACCTCTCCGCCTCCGTGTTTGGTTACATCGTACCCCACCTATTCGGGAAGGAAGGAGGGGGGGAACGCGGCGGCCAGAACAACCGAATCGGACTCCCAGCCAGCCCCCGTCCCGTCCGGAGGAGACCATGCCGCTGGGGGAGAAGCTGCAGCGGCCGTTCGAGCTGCTCTCGCTCGTGGGCCGCAAGAAAAAGGAGCCCGCGGCGCCGCCTCCGCCCGCGGCCGGCCACCACGCGCACCACCAGAGCGGCGCGCTGCCCTACCACCGACCCACGTCCGCCCCCTCGTCCTCGCCCTACGCGTCCGGCCAGGTCTCGTACGAGCGCCTGACGCCCGCCAGCGCCGTCCAGTATGAGCGCCTGACGCCCGCGACCGCCGGCGCGGCCGCCAGCACAGGCCCGACGCTCATCACGCACGTGCCCAAGGGGCCGCCCAAGCCGCCCAAGCCGCAGCCGCTCGTGTACGACGCGGCGGCGCGCGCGGCCGCGTTCCCGAGCCCGGACGCGACGGTCGCGCCCCCTCCGCCGCCGCCCGCGACCTTCCGCTCGCCGGCGCTCTCGTCGCTGCCGTCGCCCGGGATGCTGACGCCCATCACGCCCGGGGACGTGGGCCGCAGCCCGCTGGACCTGCCGCCGCTGGGCCGAGCCCCCGCCTCGGCCCCGGCCTCGGCGCCATCGCCCACGGTCGTGGCGCCACCCCCCGCCCCCGCCGCCAGTGGCGCGCTGACGCCCGGCGCGGTGGCCAAGGTCGGTGGGTCGTCGCACTCGTTCTCGTCCGTCATGGGCGAGTGGATGAGCCAGCTGCGCACGCCGACGCCCGACGTGATGCTGCTGCCGTCGCCCTTCGACTTCAACCAGGGCACGCCCACGCCGCTGGACAAGGCCGAGGACCTGGCGCGCCTGCAGGACGCGCTGCTGCCCACGCCGCCGCCGGACGTGCACGACCAGAAGCAGCACCCCAAGAGCAGCGACTACGTGCTCTCGGCCTCGCGCCGGCCGCTACTGGAGGACATCGCCTCGCTCTGCCGGGACCTCAACTCGCAGGACATCAACGACTCGCGTGCGCCTTACACGGTCGGCGTCGCCGCGGCCGTGCCCAAGGCGGCCGTCGCCATCCCCAGCGTGCACCAGCTACGCGGCATCGAGACCAAGTACGACGCGTACGACCCTCGGCGGCCGTCGGCGCGCGCGCGCTCGGTCGACGAGTACGACGAGTACGACGACGACGAGGACAAGGCGTCGTCGGTGTCGACGCCTGCCAACTACGGCGGCGGCAAGGGCAAGCGCCGCAAGATGTGCACGGCCGAGGGCTGCTCCAACCTGTCGCGGTCGCGCGGGCTGTGCAAGGCGCACGGCGGCGGCCGGCGCTGCAGTGTCGACGGCTGCACGCGCGCCAGCCAGAGCGGCAGCCTCTGCATCACGCACGGCGGCGGCAAGCGCTGCACGGTGGACGGCTGCATGAAGGCGGCGCAGAGTCGCGGCATGTGCAAGGCGCACGGCGGCGGCGTGCGCTGCCGCGTTGACGGCTGCGCCAAGAGTTCGCAGGGCGACGGCTTCTGCCGCTCGCACGGCGGCGGCCGCCGCTGCGGACACCCCAGCGGCTGCTCCAAGTGGGCCCAGCGCAACGGCATGTGCATGGCGCACAGCGAGGGCAAGTACGGCAACAGCTACCGCGGCCGCCTGGCGCGCATGCAGCGCGGTGGGGCGGCCGCAGAGGACGACGAGCAGTGGGCGTAGTGCCCTCCCTCGAGCGTCATCCGCCCCCCACGGGAGGGCTGGCGGTCCCCCCCCCCGGCCCTCCCGTACGCCAGTCCGACCTGCTCCGCTGCCGCCGAAGGGGGCAGACCCCATTGGCCTCTATTGCTCCCCGACTGGAAGGGAGCGGCGGCAGTCCGGAGGAGGAGGAGGACCTGGCCGTGTCTGTGCCGTGGCCTGCATCTTTTTATTACCATGACTGTGTGAATACACGCCCTGTTTCAACTACCGGCGGCGCCCACGCGCCTGCTCTGCTGCTCACCCCGGCCCATCGACCGTCAGTAGCGCAGGTCGTCGTCGTCCCCGCCAGGCTGCTGCTCGAAGCCCTCGCCATACTCCAGCGCGTCATCCTCCGTCTCCTCCTCCTCATGGCCGTCGTCGGTGTCGACGACGCAGGCCGCGAGCCACGCGGATGGCCGCCGCAGGCTCCTGCTGGGACTACGCAGGTGGTTGTAGCTGTCGACGCGCGCGCGGACGTGGGAGAAGTCCGGCGCGGCCTCGTCGATCAGGTGCACGGGGCAGGCGGCGCGCGTGCCGATCTTGTCGAGCGTCTCGAGCGACACGAGCGACTGTCGGTGCAGCTGGCCCTTGGGCGACGGCATGCCCGGGTCGGCCTCGGGTTGGTCCTCGATGCCCTCGCCCCAGGCGCATGGGAAGGCCAGGTGCTTGATCGCCGTGCTCATGGGCTTGGTGCCAAGCTTCATGTCGCTCCTGCTCGGTGGCAGACACGAGAGAGGGAACGTGAAAGCGGTGAGCGTCGAGTGAGACGGCAGCAAGACAGGGAAACTCGAGGGCACGCACACGCGGTGGTACGCGTCGGTGAGGATGGTGGGCCGCGCGAACTTCTGCCGGCGCTTGAGCCGGGACGACACGGTGCCCATGCTCTTGCGGCGAAAGTCGGGCACCGACCGGGGCGTCGTGCGCGACGGGGACGCCCCGCGGCCGCCGCTGCCGCCCCGCAGCAGGTTCTTGACGGTCGCGTACGTGACGGACCCACGCGCGCGCGCGGCGGCCGCGAATGCTGCGTGGTCGCCGCTCTCGCTCGCCGCCTTGACGGACGCCGCGCGCTTGCTCCTCGCGCGCCGCTTCTTGTCCGCTGTCTGCTGCTGTGGTGGCGGCGGCGGCGGCTGCCACTGCATACCGGACGCAAAGGACACGCCGCGCGGCTTGCTCGGGCTCGGAGGCGAACCGGGGTTGGAGGCGGAGGTGTCGCTGGCGAGTCCGAAGCGCGTGAGTGAGTAAAGCAGCTTGTGCAGCTCCGAGTCGGTCGTCAGGAAGGGCTGCTCCGTCGCCTCGGGTGCCGACGCGGGCTGGTACTGGTAGGGCAGCGGCGGAGCGAACTGCTGCTGCTGCTGCTGCTCGAGCACAGCCGCGTGGTAGTCGGCGGCTGACGCGGCGGTGGACGCCGTCGAGTCGACGCTCGACTGGCGCTTGAGGATGGAGCGCAGCGGCGACGCCCCCGAGAACTGCACCGTCCTCCCCGGCGAGTACTGGTGCGGGCTCGCAGGCTCGGCGTCTCCCGCGGTCTCCGTCTTGACCGAGAGGCCGAAGAACGCAGGTCTGGGCGGCGGCGTGTCGTCCAGCGGCAGCTCGGCGCTCGTGGGCTTGGCAAGAGGGGCGAAGGACGCGCGGGAGGGCGACGCGGACGGCTTGGTCGGCGCCTCGGCCTTGGCCGCCGTGAGCAGGAAGGGGTTCTCCTGCGACTCGTCGAACAGGTCGGTGCTCATGAAGGAGAGCACGTTGACGCTGCCGATGGCGCCGCAGTACGTCATGGCCGCCGGCCCGCTCGGCCCTCGTCAAGGGATTGCGAAGTGGCTCGCCGGAGGTTGAAGCGCCCGCATCTGCGGCCCGGGGCCTCGTCCTCACGCCAAGAGCTGGCCCAGGACGCCACGACGGCCTCGATCTCCATGCAGACGCGCTATTTTTGATCCCGAAGTGGTGGAGCACCTTGGAATGATCATGGAGCGCGGCAAGTGATGTGATGAGAGGCATTGAGCTTCAAGTGATAGATAGCTTGGATGAACGTCGGACTGGTGGCGTGGGAACGTCATGGCTTAGCGTGGAAGCCACCAAGTGGTGCTGATTGATGTCCTTGTTTGTTTGTCTGTCTGATTGGTTGTCTGCCCTACTTGGAGCGAGCCTCGCCGTCATAAATACACACGAGCGGCACATGCACACGCTTGCTAGCAACACACACACACACACCACACGCCTCGCCGCACGCCCTCCCCCTCCTTCGTCCGCCGTGCTCTACTTGCCCATGAGTAGAGCGCGATCACGAGTGGTAGGTGCGCGTCTGCTGCTGGTGGTACGTCCGCGCCTGGCTCATCATCTCGTTGAGCAGGAAGCGCTGGTGCGCGATCGAGTCCTCGACGGCCTGCACCGTGGGCACAGGCGCGCCGACCGCCCGGGACGGACCCATGGCGCGTCTCGTGCTCACGACGAGCACGCCGTCCTCGTCCACGTCGAAGAACTCGCTGCCTCCGCGGTCCGTCACCGACTCGGAGAAGCTGTCATAGCTGCTCACGCTGGCCGTGCTGGCCATGCTGTAGCCGTAGCCGCTGTCGTTGTACTTGGTCACGTCCTTGGACACATCCGTGGGCGGCAGCATGCGGTTGCTGCTGCCCATGCGCTGGATTCGCGGCGTGGACGCGGTCGAGGCGTAGCCCGCAGGCACGAGAGCAGCAGAGTTCGAGGCGCTGCTGCCCGTCTCGGAGCCGAAGCGCCGCATGTGGGCCGAGGAGCCGAGCACCGTGCCGCTCGTCGAGGCGGACGAGCCCGTGTAGCGGCTGACGGAGGCGCCCGAGGAGCTCGAGCGCCGGTCGCGGTCGAACGAGTAGCCCGACATGGACGACGACTCGAGCACGTTGCGCTGCGAAGACGCCTCGATGAGGCACTTTTTGCAGAACTTGTGCGCGTCGCTGGCCTTGCGCGTGACGACGCAGGCCTTGCACACGACCTCTCCGCAGCTGCGGCAGTTGCTCTTCTTGGACATCATGCCGAACTTGCTCAGGCACACGTTGCATGTCTTGCGGTCGCCCTGCGGCACCAGCTCGTTCTTTTCCCGCACGGGCAGCCGCGCGAGGAGCTGGTCCTGCACGAGCAGCGCCAGCTTGCTCAGGCTCTGCGAGGCCACGGCAAGGTGGCTCTGCACGACCCAGCTCGAGACCATCTCGGGCTCGGCCCAGACGCCGTCCAGCACCACGTCCGTGTGTCCGCCCTGCGCGATACCGCGCGCCGGGAAGAGCAGCACCACCTCAGTGCCGCGCAGGCGAGAGAGGCCGTAGGTCTCCTTGAGCAGCCCGCACTCGGACCGCTCGACAGACGTCGTGATGTGGAAGCCGACGGGGAAGCCATCGTTGTCGGTGGCCACGCCCGTGTACTCGAGGAAGACCATGTCCCAGTGCTGCGCGTTCGAGGCGGCGCCGAGCGACACGGCCTGCCAGCGCAGTGCCAGGAACTCCTCCTGGGCGGCCGTGTCGAGCGACACAGCGCGCGGCTGCAGCACGGCCAGCGTCTGCGCGTCCAGCAGGTCGCGGAAGAGGTTGGCGCGCCGGGACTTGACCTGCGCCGTCGTGTCGGCGAAGAGCGCGCCCATCAGGTTGTTGAGCGACGTGCGCGACGTGCCCTCGACGCGGAAGCGTTGGTCGCCGCCGGCCACGCGCTGCGCGAACCGCCGGAAGCCGCCCTGGCTGCCGAGCTCCTTCCACTCCCGGAGCTGCGCCGTGCGCTCCTTGGCATCACCCAGGCGCGCGAGCGACGCGTCCAGCAGCTCGCGCGCCTGCGCCACGTAGTTGTCGCGGTCGCGCGTGGTGATGCTGAGCCGCGGGAAGTAGTTGCGCGGCAGCGGCAGCGGCTCGAACGTGTTGGCCTGCGAGAACTTCTCCACGTCCGAGCGCGAGATGTGCATCGCCGGGTTCATGGTGGCCTCGGGTGTGTGTGTGTGTCGGGGGTGTTGGGGGGGGGTGGCGCCGGGAGGGCGGAACGGATCGGGAACGACGCGGACGGGAAGTAGATGTAGACGCGGGCGGAGGGTATCAGAAGCCGCCTGGGGAGGAGGGAAGCAGAGCGCGGCGTTCCAATCCCGCGCGGTTGGGCAATGGCGACGTGGCGGAGCCGGCCGCGCGGAGACCGACCGGGGCGGAGGGGGAGGGGGGAGGAGGAGGAGGGGGGGGGCGGACGCCCTACCGGCGACCGCGAACGCACAAGGTGAAGAGAGCCGACGAGACAAATCAACGGTCTCCCATACGATTTGGGCCCTCACTTGGAGCGTGTACTGATCCATTGCGGACGACGCGGGGGAGGCCGATTGCTGCACATCGCGGGTGGAGAGAAGTCTCTGAGAGAAGTGATAGGGGGGAGGGCCTGGCCACGCACGTCGAGTGACTGCAAATCTGTATGCGGGTGGTGACGGCTGTGTGATCGCGCGGCCCTGGCGCGGCCCGTCTGCCCGCGTCACGGTTGACTGGGGGAGAGGGGCGAGAGTTCAGATCGGTATACTGAGCGCAAGAGAACGAGAGGCAGCGCAATTTGAAACCGAGGCCGCATCCTCGAGAGCGGGTGAAGTGAAACCTTGCGACTTGAGCCAAGAATTGACCCGTAAATTTGCAGCGAAGAGGGCTGCAGCATGGCGGCCGGCTCGGTGTTTGGCCAGGGCGGCGGGAGGGCCCCACTCCACCCGCCAGCGGGTGCGCACGCCAGCTCCTTCTCCCGAAGGTCTTTACCGAGGAGGACGCGTGGTGGTAACTCGGGTGCGCATGCACTTCGCTTCACCCATCTGATCAAGACATCCGGGCCGGTGCTGCATAGAGAGCAGGTGCTCGATCACGAGCCCAGACGCATACAAAAGGCAAGTGTTCCCCGCCCCTTTCTCAACGAGAAGCGCAGTCGAAATTAAAACACGTCATGAGCTGACGGCACCGCCGATGGCGGATCATGCCATCCGCGCCTCCGCTCCCTCGTCCACGCTCCCTCGTCCACGCTCCCTCGTCCACGTTGGATCCGCACCGTGTCCTTGCCTTAAAAGAGTGCTGCACCTCGTGCATCCGCCGTCTGCAGGGTCCGCAGGGTCATGCACACACATGCAGGGATCTCCTTGCGCTCCGGAGTCGCCCTCCGCCAGTGGCGGCGGCGCAGAGCAGGCAGCCCCGTCGGACACTCATCACGCTGGACGGAGGCAGCAGTCTCGCCGCGCGTGATGACCATGGCGCTTTTCTACGAGCTCTTTCCAGTTGTTGAAGCCGCCTCCTTTTTCAAAAAAAAAAGTTTGCAACTGTGAACGTGTTCACGCCCGCCTTGCGTCTTTCTTTGATGGGGTTCCCCTCACTTCACGGTCGCCGCCTCGGTCTCAGCCTCGGCGCTGGTGGCCACTCGAATCGAGTGTCTGTCTCGATGGGCCAGGCTGGCGCGAACGCGACGGCGCACTGCATACTTGCTCACAGTGTCCCGGACTCCGAAGGGCCAGTTGAGCGTGGACTGCAACTCGGCGGCCCGCACGCACTCGGCTCTGGCGTGGCGGCGCCACGGTCGGCGGCGCATGGCAGGGCAGAGGTGCACGCGCACCGTGTGACGCATGGAGGCCGCCACGTCCCACGGTGATATGTACACCGACGCCACGCACGCCGCAGGACACATCAGACCCAAGCGGTCCAGGCGCCGGCTGGTCAAGTCACTCAGACCGCTCGACGGTCGACCCGCCGCCGCCTTGGTCCTGTGACGGTCGAACCCCTCCGCTCGCTCATGAACACCGAATTGGCGCGGCCACCATGGCGTCGGACTGACCGGTCGAGGAGGGAGTCGTCGACAAGAGGGGGCCGTACGTGCGTCGCGAGTCACTCCTCATCGCTGTGACCACCTCAACGACTGCGTGAACGCCTGGATGGGATCGCAACAGCCGTCAGTGGCGTCCCGTCATCTGCGCGCGTAGAGCAGGATCACCCGAGGTTTATACAGTGCGGGGGACTCTCAGGCAGGCGAGAGTCCAGCCTGGCGGCCGGGCTGGCGGCCGGATTGTCTGATGGCTGCTCGTCGTCTCCTCGCCGCGCTCTTCGTCGTCTTCATTGAGGATGGTGTTTGCGCAGCCTTGACCATGCAACGACAGTGTCTGGAGTCAACTCCGGACCAGTCCGGAGTCAGGCGCTCTCTCGCTCGCTCGCGCTCACCATTGCTCACCAGTCCAGTCACACGCTTCCTCACCTTGCGTCTTGC
This sequence comes from Phytopythium litorale, assembly GCA_023338075.1. NCBI lineage: Eukaryota > Oomycota > Peronosporomycetes > Pythiales > Pythiaceae > Phytopythium > Phytopythium litorale. The sequence goes on from JAADYB010000242.1 coordinate 12,425, forward strand.
GGCTTGAGCGCGCGCCGACCACTCATCCTGCGAGATCGTGAGCCTGGTCCGGTCCTTCGACGGAGAGTCCGGCTGCAGCTTTCTGGTCGGTCTCGCGGACGACGCCACGGCGGGCAACTTCTCTCGCTTGTCTCTCTCACGTTCGTCACCAGGTGCCTGCCCCGTGGGGAATTCGTCTTCCTTCCTCTTTCCTCTCATTTCGCCACTCTCTTTTCTACCTCAACGCCCGACAATCGAACAGCGAGCGAGCAGCAATCCGCAGCTCGCCGCGTCGTCTCCACCCGCTCTCAAACTATCTGGTCGCCAGCGCAACATCCACTCGCTCGCTCGGTGCCGATTTGAAGCCTGTGAACCACCGAGCGCGGCGTTCCGAGAATCCATCCGTCGCTGGTGTCAATGGCCATCATGGCGCTCACCTGGCCGGCTCGAACACGACCTGGCTGCTCAGCAACTGCTCCACCTCGCCGTCCGAGCGTCCCAGCACGTCGCGAAGCACCTGGCGCGTGTCCTCGCCGATGCGGCGGCCAGCCCACTGCGTCCGCCCAGGCGTGTCCTTGAGCTTGGGCAGAATCGCCGGGATCTTCAGCTTCCGCTTCTCCCCGGACTTGCCACCCGGGATCTCGACCTCCTCGAACATGCCGCGCTGCAGGTACTGCGGGTCGCGCAGCATGTCTTCGACCGAGTAGACGAGCCCCACGGGAACCTTCGCCGCGTCCATAGTCGCCGAGACGACGTCGGCAGACTGCGTGGCGGTCCAGGCTGCGAGCACGTCGTCGATCTCAGCCTGGTGCTTGACGCGGTCGCCGTTGGTGCGCAGCCGCGGGTCGTTGCCCATGTCCTCTCGCCCGATCGCCGTCATGAGCTTGACGAACAGCGAGTCCGTGTTGGCCGCCAGCACGATGTCCTTGCCGTCCTTGGTCGTGTACGTGTTGGACGGCACGATGCCCGTGATGGTTGACCCCGAGCGCTCGCGGATCGCACCCGAGTAGTCGTACTCGGGCACGACGGCCTCCATGAGGTTGAACATGGACTCGTAGATGGCCACGTCGACCTGCTGGCCGCGCTTCTGGCCGTTCGCCAGCGCGTTGACGCCGCGCTCACGCCCCAGCAACGCGATAACGATACCCAGCGCTGCGTGAATGCCAGCGACCGTGTCGCCCACGCTCAGGTTCGGCCGTGCCGGCTGCCGGTCCGGGAAGCCGTTCACGTACCGGAACCCGCCCATGGCCTCGCACACGGACGCGAACCCGGATCTGCCCACGGTGTCGGCGTTTTGATGAGGTTCACAGGCGATATGATGTACCCACGGCAAGAGAGAAGAGAGCGACTCACCTGGACGAGTAGGGTCCGTCCTGGCCAAAGCCTGAGACGCGCGTGTAGACGAGCGCCGGGTTGCTCTCCTCGAACGAGTCGGGCCCGAGACCCCATTGCTCCATGCGTCCGGGGCGGAAGTTCTCGATGAACACGTCGCTCTGGTCCACCAGCTCGCGCACGAGCGCGCGGCCCTCGGGTTTGCGCATGTCGATGGCGACCGACCGCTTGTTGCGGCCGAGCGAGTACCACCAGAGTGACGTCTGCGTCTCGTCCAGCATGCGGTAGTCGCGCACCTGGTCGCCCGTCGGCGGCTCCACCTTGACCACGTCGGCGCCGAAGTAGCTCAGGATGGTGCCCGCGAACGGCCCGGCGATCAGGTGGCCGCACTCGACCACGCGCACGCCCTCGAGCGGCAGCCGCCGCCGCGGCTCGCTCTCGCTCTCGCTCTCGCTCTTGCTCTCGCTCAGGCTCCGACTCTGGCTGGTGCTCTGGCTGCGGCCGACGTTCAGCGTCGTCACCCCACGGGCCGCGCGAGGCGCATGAAGCAGCAGCGAGCGGCGCGCGGCGGTCAGCGGAGCGGGCGGCAGCATGGCGGCGGGGCGTGCGCTTGTCGGGGCAGCTTGCAGTGTGATGGTGGATGGATGACCTTTCTTGACTCGCGTTGAGTATGGAGCGCGAGTGATGATGGATGACGGGACGGATACTTTTCAGGCAGAGGGAGGGAGGTTCAACCCTGGCAAAGATGATGCACGGAACATTTATTTGAGGTGGGCCACGTGGTTTATAGGTGGTCCACGTCAAGCGAGCGGAAGGCGAGATGGAGGCTGGGCCGCGACGTGGTAGTAGCTGGGCAGGAATGGGCGGGCAGGACACGGTCCGCTGCGTGAGCCACAGGCCGATGGAGGCGGCGGGAGGAGCCATAGAGCAGTACCTGATGTGGCCCGCGTCCACGAGGCACAGGTAGACGCGCTGGGGCGGCTGGGCGGCGATCGCAGTCGCGGTGGCGTGCGCGCACGCCTCGAGCTCCAACAGTCTGGTCGGTCAGTTGAATGAGAGAGCTTGGATGAATACGTCGTTGTCGCTGGGTTCGGCGTTAAAACGCAGCGCTTGATCGGGAGCCAGGTGCTTGAAGGACGTACCGCTTGACGCTGAGAGTAGCGGCTTGGCGCGCGTGGGCGGCTGGGAGGACGAGGAACGCACTTGATGCGAGCGGAGTCTGGTCCACTCCGCCACCGACTCTGCCCTTGCGCTTTCGCTTCCTCGCGACGCGATCTTCGTCCAGTCGGCTCAGGATGACGTGGCCATAGACGATGTCAACAGCGTCTCCGGTGCCCTCGGTGACCGCCACGGCCTCCGCGACGCGCGGGTCGGTCATCCCACGCTCCCGCGTCAGGTCCAGCAGCACCTATCAGGCCGGTCATCGCAATTTCGGAAGGTTAGCGGTGCTGAGCATGCGCTTCAGTGCGCTGTCGACCATTGTGCGCGATCAGAGCCAATTGGAGACCTCTTGGAGCGACCTTGAGGTGACTCCGTCGTTCATCTTCTCACTCAACGGTGCGACTTGAGCCCTGCCCGGCGAATTCACGAGTGACAGGAGGGAGAGCAGTAACGGCGATTGATGATACATTATTGCGGCCAGCGCGTGCGATCACGACTGCGACTACGGCCACTCGGGCTCTTGCTCGGGCTTGTCCGCCGCGGCCTGTGAGGGCGAGCAGGCGAGCGGCGGCGCGAGGCGTGCCCAGATCTCGCGCAGGTCGGTGAAATGGTCCTCGACGAACTGCCGGCCGTCGCGCGCGACCTCCCGTCCGCGCTCGTCCACGAAGATGAGCGCCGGGATGCGCTTGACGTCGTAGCGCTTCCACAGCTCGCGCGCCGCCTCGCGCTGGTCGAACGGCAGCGCGAGGAACGGCGTCTGCAGCAGGCTGTCGCGGAAGGCGGCGCGGCTGCGGTCCATGGACACGAGCACGACCTCGAGCTGCCGGCGCATGGGCAGGTCGGCATACGCCCCGAGCACCATGTTGCGGTACACGGTCGCCAGCACGGGCGTGAACGCCTGGCACGCGTGGCAGTCGCTGTCCGAGAAGTACAGCCCCACGCGCGTCTTGCCCGCCAGCGCGTCCGTCGTCGGCACCTGGCCGCGCCGCGAGACGAGCGCGGGGCCAAGCAGGTCGACCAGCAGTGGCATGGCGCGAGGAAGACGCGGAGCGAATAAAACCTGCCGTGTACCCTGTGGATCTGCAAGTGAGCAAGCGGCGGCAACATAAAGCAGGGAGATTCCTTCTCGCGCTGGAGACATCTGGAATGATGGCAGCGTTCCGCCGGTGGAGAAACCGCCCGAGAGAGGGTGTCAAGAGAGAAAACAGATGGGTTCCTTCAACGTGCGCGCGAAACGGTCGACGAACGCGACGTGGCAGGTTTCACATGCACACATGCACAGCAGGAACCTGTCGACGAACGCGACGTGGCCGCCTTCGACGGCAACACGCATCACGTTGAACTCGTGTGGCGTACACAAGGATACTCTTGGCACGGACGGCGCACCTCGCGCCTAGAGGATGCGCTTCTCGCGGAAGAGCTCGACGAGCGGCTTGTGCTGCACCTCGCCGAGGACGTAAGAGAGCGTGGCGTTCTTGTAGTAGTCGCTGCTGAGCGACAGGTTGTAGATCACGTCCTCCAGCAGCACGGCCTTGCCCGTGGTCGTGCCTGCGGGTGCCGCGACCGTTAGCCTTCCGCTAGGTGTCATCAGCGAGGAGCGTGATGGAGGAACGAACCGTGCAGCATCTTGACGTGCGAGAAGTGCACGTGCAGGTGGTAGTACGTCGGCTGGTAGTGGAAGTACACGCGCAGCGAGCTCACCTCGGCGCCGAACTTCTCTTCGAGCGCCATCAAGCTCTCGTTCCTGGCGGCAAGAGTAGTGCAGTGTCAGTCCTCGATGAGACCATCAACTGGCGTCCACGGACGGGAGGCGAGACGAGCGTACCGGATGTTGCGCAGGAGTTTGAGGTGCGAGCCGTTCAGGTCGCGGATCGAGCGGAGCGACCGGTCGTTCACGATCGCCAAACAGTACAGCGACTCGAGCTGTTCATGATGTCACATCAATCTCAGAATCCGGCGTCTATGCGCTGCCACGCATGCGGACCACACTCACGTTGGACGTGTCGGACCACTTGAAGTCTGGCAGCAACACGAAGCCCGTCTTCGGGTGCAGGTTCTCGAAGATGATGCGCTCCGACTCGGTCTTGCTGCGAGGACGCGAGGCGCATGAAGGAGAGCGGCAGCAACGAGCGTCAGTGCGCTGAAGATCCACTCATCGACGCAGAGAGAGCCACGCACCGGTCGAGGATGTTGTAGACCCACTCGATGCTCTCGCGCGGGATGCTGTCGATGTACGGCTTGGTTATCATGTGGTACGCCTCCTTGGTCTCGACGACCATGTGGAAGCGCTGGTCCGTGTGCTTGCGCACATGCTTGTCGGTCGCCGGGTAGATGACGTTCACCTTGTAGGGCGGCACGTCGCGCGGCACGTCGCCGCGGAACGTGCTGTACACGTCGTTGACGAGGATCTCGTGCAAGGAGAGTCCCTGCAGCATCTGCTGCAGCCCGGACGGGTCCAGTGCCGCGGCCTGCACCACCACCACGGCCGCCTTCTTCCTCGGGTCGCTCGCAAAGTTGCCCAGCACCGCGATCTCCGAGTCCGACGCCTTGAGGACGCGCACCACGCGCAAGTCCTGCAGCTGCTTGGACCCGACGCCGTGCACCGCCTTGGCGCGCTGCTGCAGCGCCACGACGGCCGTCACGGCGCCCGCCAGCGCCAGCGCCAGCGCCAGCCGCAGGATTAGCTCCATGCGCACTCCTTGCTCCGCCCTTCACGTCCGGTCTGAGCCGCACTGATGCGGTCTGCGATCTCGTGTGCTCCTCCTTGTCAAGGCCCGCCAGCGGCTGACACTGCACCTTGCAGCTCGGTCGAACTATCCGTTATGGTGAAGTTATAACGCGCAAATCCAGAAGTGCATCAGACCAGTTCGTATCGGTTGTTTCAATGTTTTTCAACTTGTTAAAATGTTAAGAACGCGTAGTTGAAGTGCGCAACGTGTGGTGGCGGAGCGAGCAGCTCGGCGGCAATGGACCGACTTGGGACGGAGAAGCTTCCGATGGCTTCCGTCCTTCTCCTCTCTCCTCTCTCCTCTCTCCGAGGCCACGCAGCGCGCCAGCGGCAGCGGCCGACTGACACGCTCGCCCTCGACCCAACACAATGAACAGCCCTGCACTGGCTGCTCCTCCACCACTTGGCGCCAACCTGGCAAAAATATCAACACGCACCCCGTCACGTCGCTCGCCGCATCCAACCGCTCGGCCAGAAGCTTCTCTTCGCTTCATGGAGTCGAGGCGGCACGGACGCTCGCGGTCTTGCTCGTCGGCCACGCCGGCGGCTCGGTGCTTGGGGGAGCGCAGGGCGAAATGGAGGCGGAAAACGATCCGGCGAGCGGCGAGTCTGCGAGCGGATGCCCCTGGCTGGCTGCTCCTTGGGGATCGCGCGCTCGGCAGACTCGCCGCTGCTTAGATAAAATACGTCACCCAGACGCTCGGACGCGACCCGGACGCTCGGATGCGACGCTCAGAACATGTAGCGCGAGATGGACCAGAGGCGGTCCGAGTCCTGCGCACGGATCTCTTCGTCCTCGGGCATCTCCTCGCCCGCAAGCGTCTCGCTCGGCAGCCGACCGCGCTTCAGGTCCTTCTCACTGAACGCCTTGACGATCACCGGGTACTTGGGCGTCAGCGGGAACGCCGTCGGGTTCGTGCTCGGGTTCGAGTTGGCCGCCATGGCCATCGCGTGCGCCTGCTGCTGCTGCTGCGTCCCCGGCGTCGGCGGCGGAGAGATCGTCGCGCTGCACGTGAAGAACCGGATCACGCGCTCCAGCAGAGAGCCCGCCATGATGACGCGCGCAGCCGGCCGGCTCGTGGTCGAGCCACTGCAGCTCGTGGAATCCGTCGTCGTCACATTCACCGTGATCGAGCCGCGACGCTTGACGCGCTGCAGCTCCATCTCGAGAAGGCGGATGCGCTCCTCCTGCTGCTTGGCCTCGATGCGAGCCGAGTCGTACGACACCTCGATCTGCTTGAGCTTGAGGCGCGTCGAGCGCGACTCCTCCTCGGCCAGGCGCATCCGCTCCGCAGCCTCGTTCAGCGAGTTCTGCAGCGTCTGGTTCTCCTTCTCCAGACGGGAGACGTGGATCTCACGCAGCCGACGCGCAAACACGCGGAAGACCTTGACCTTGAGGATCGCCGCGCGCCAGCGCTCGCGAGCAAGGCGCTCGCGCTTCAGGCGCTGGAACCGCGTCTTGGCGATCAGGCAGCGCACGTGCGCCTGCATGCGCAGCACGGCGCGCTTCTTCTTGACGCTCTCGTGCAGCCACAGGAACGCACGCTTGGCTTGGTACTGCGCGATGATCTTCTTCCACCGCTTCTGCAGGTAGATGACGCGCTGGAGCGGGCCGAGCCACTTGAGCAGCCAGCGCTGGTCCGGTGGCAAGTAGTTGCGCGCGAGCAGCTTGTTCAGCAGCGCCATCTTGTCGTCCGGACGGTCCTGGTACGCGCGCATGATCTGCGCGCGGTGCGACATCTTGTTCCAGAGGCGCGAGATGCGGTGCAGCACACGCTCCTTGCGGACGCGCTTGCGCGCCAGGTGCTGGCGAACCATGCACTGGATGATGATGGCGCGGCGACGGAACTTGCACTCCTCGAAGATGCGTTGGAAGGCCGAGAAGACGACTGCACGCGTCGCGACAGACACCCAGCGCTTCTTGTGCAGGTAGCGCATCATCTTGCCCGCCAGCTCGTCGTTCTGCTTCCCGCTGTTCGACGACGCAGGCGCCAGGAGCTTGTCGAGCAAGTCGATCTTGCCCGTGCGGAAGAACAGGCGCGTGTCGCCGAGGCGGTACGCGTCCGTCGGGAACTCGTTCGCGTACAGGATCGCCTGCGTGAACAGCTTGTCGTTGCCGTCAAAGCGCGCAAAGACGTTCGCCGGCAGCAGGTTCCGGTACGCATCGACAACCTCGGCGTAGAGGATACGCGTGGGCAGACCCACACGCAGCACCTCGCACGCCTGGACAGTCCCCGAGCACCGCAGCTGCTCGACGACGAACTGCTTGTCGAACAGGCCGACCTTCATCTGCGTGTTCGGCTTGATGCAGCGCACAAAGTTGCAGCTCGTGCCCTCCAGCTCCGTCGTCAGACCCTTCATCTGCGTGGCAAACAGCGACGACGTGCTGCCGCCCTTCAGGCGCTTGGCCGCGCCGCCCAGCGAGCGCGAGCCCGGGTGCATACCCGCCGACTTGACCGACATGCTGGAGGACGAGCGCACGCGGCGCAGCGAGTCCGTCGACGCGTCGCCGGCGGCTCCGCTCGCCTGGGCATTGCTGCCAGCCATGTCCTGCATCACGCGCGAGCGCGAGTGCTGCAGCAGCTCCTCGAACTGCTCCGAGATGATGTTGTTGTTCTTGTCCACGAACGAGTTGATCGTGTACGTGACCGTGCCAGCGTAGTGGCGGATCTTGAACGTGTCGCGCATGTCCTTGGGGTGCGGCGTCGGGAAGCACGGGTGGCGCTTGAACAGCGTGTGCAGCTTCTCGTTCAGCTTGCGGTCCGACGGCTGCGGCAGACGCGCGACGTTGTCGATCGTCACGAACAGACCGCCGTGGCGGCTGGAGATCAGGTTCAGGCACTCGCGGTTGTCGGCGTACTGGACCGAGTCGTTGCCGTCGTCGCTGCCGGCGCTGCTGATGCTGCCGTCCACGACCTCGTCGCTCAGACCCGTGAACGGGAACGAGAGCGAGTGGTTGATGGGGCGGAAGATGTGCTCGCTGCGGTACAGCTCCTGCTCGGCCTCAAAGATGCACGCGTTGAACAGCGACTGCAGCGCCTCGTTGGCGTAGTTGATGAGCAGCTGCTCGAACGAGTTGCGGTTCTTGGGCTCAAAGTCCTCAAAGCCGAAGATGTCGAGCACGCCGATGTACGGGATCACGTCGCTGCGACCCGAGTCGTAGTCGAGCGCCGACGCGCACTCGCGCATGAGCCACGTGAAGACGTTCTCGTAGATCGTCTTGGCGATCGTGTCGCGCGAGTACACGGCGTTACGGACGTCGCGCTTGGCAAAGTAGATCGAGTTGCGGCGAGAGCCGCGCGTCATGATGCGCTTGAGAAGGATGCACTCCTTGAGCTCCTCCGGCGCGACGTTCAGCAGCTCGGACGCGTGCAGCAGTGCCTGCTCCGCCTGCTCATTGGCGATGCAAGCCGTCTTGCCCTCCGACGTGTCCTCCTCGCCGATCTCAATGTTGCCCATGTGCAGCAGACCAGCGACGATCTTGAAAATGTCGTCTTGCGCAGCGCCGTGGATGCCGATGAAGTCGAGCGCGCGGCAGAGGTTGCCGAAGTTGTCGGCGTCGTTGATGAACTCCGACGACATGCAGCCCGACTGGTTGAGGTAGCTGTACAGTTCGGGCTTCTTCGGCTCGAGGTGGAAGGCGCGCGCGAGGTGCTCGGCGTCCGGCGAGTGCAGCAGCTCGTAGAACACGTGGAAGTTGCGCTCGCCCTGCGGCTGGAACACGAGGCGCGACTTCTCGAGCAGGTACGTGTCGATGGACGCACCCGACAGCTCGTGCGCGTCGGTCGAGAACTGCAGGCGCATGTACTTGCCGAAGCGACTCGAGTTGTGGTTGCGGTGCGTCTTGGCGTTGCCGAACGACTCGAGGATCGGGATCGTCTCCATGAGGCGCTCGCCCACCGCGACGGGCGACAGCTTCTTCTTCGTGTTGGACTGCGGGTACGACAGCGCGAGCGACTCGGACCGCGGCGGCGACGGCAGCATCGACAGCGTGTCGCTGACCTCTGCGTCGAGCTCCAGCCCTTCCGCGGTCTCGGTCGTGACCTCCGACTCGCTCGCCGCGTCGTCGTCCGACGAGGTGACCGACATGGCCGCGTCGTACACGGCGCGCGTGGTGAGGAAGTCGAGGATGATCTTGGACGTCTCCGTCTTGCCCGAGCCGGACTCGCCGCTGATGATGATCGACTGGTTCTGCATCACGGCGCGCACGGCGCACAGCTGCCGGTACGCGTTCTGTGCATCGGGGCAGAGCGGGTGGGTGGGCGGAGAGTTAGCGCAGGGCTCGCGACGTTCATGAGTCCGTGGGGATGGCGTACCTCGGCGATGTTGTACGGGTGCGGCGGGCAGTGGTCCAGCGGCTGGCCGACGAAGAGCATCTTGTCGGGCTCCTCGAGGTAGCGCAGCGGGTTCACGGCGATCAGCACGTTCGCCATGAACGTGTACGGGCGCTGGTCGTCCACCGCCGAGCGGTCCTCGAGGTTCTTCATGATGGCGGCCTCGTGCAGGTGGCGCAGCGACGTCATGTCGCTCGCCGTGCTGCCCAGCGGGTTGGCCGCGTACAGCCGTGTGGCCACCAGGTCGAGCTCCTCGGGCTCCTGGCCGGCCACCGGTGCGCCAGTGGCCTCGTCCACGGCCACGAACGTCGCGCGCGCCGTGTCGGCGTCCAGCGCGGCCACCTGGCCGAGCGTCCAGCCGAGGTCGCCGGCCTGCTTCCAGTAGAGTTCGCCGACGCGCACGCCCTTGGTGGCGCTCGCGACGGCCGCAGCCGCCACGTCGGCGGCCGCATCGGCGCTTGAGGAGGAGGGGGAGACGATGGGTCCGTGCCCGCCCTTGCCGGCGGCCGAGGCCGTCGACGGGGCCGAGCCCGCGGCGCCGCTTCCAGTGGCGGTCATGCCTGCGTCTCCTGCTCGCGGAGTAACGGCGCGCTTCGAGTCGCGGGCGTTTGGGATTGTGGCGCAGGCGGCGGCGGCGGCGGCGGCGGCTCGCGCCTGTGTCATGCACAGCCCGGGCCGGAGCGCGAGGAAAGGGAGGGAGGGGGGGAGAAGGAAGGGGAATGTGGCACCGAGTCCCACGGAGGTGGCGGGCGAGTGATTCACTTGTGCGGCGAGTCTGTTCTCCTTCTCCACCGGAGATGATGGGTCTCGCGTCTGCACACTCTTGGTATACGTTGTATACGCATACGTACAGGATTATATCCGGAATTGGCGTATAATCTTTCGTTTTATACATGGCGTGGAGGCCACAAATAGCCGCTGGCAAGCGTCTGGTGCTCAGCCGAAGCAGCTAAAAGTGGGCAGGCGTCTGTATGGCGACAGGAATAGGTGCGTGGTGCGGAGAAAATAAAGCTCCGAGTGGACGCACTCGCTCTCGGGGTTGATGGTCGGCTTTCCAGCGTTCTTGGCAGTGTGGGTTGTGTGGCTCGTCGAGCGTCCGGATAACCCGTCGCCCGTCGGGTTTAGAAAAACTGGTCAGCTTTGGCTCATCTGCGCGCGTTCGAAGGAGTCAGATGGCGCTGGGAACTGGAGGAGTGGACTCGACCCAAAAGTGCACAGTTCGCCCCCAAGTCTCTTGGCGGCCCAACTTCAAGAGAACCAGTTTGTCAAACTGGGAAACTGCTTGCCAGCAGCGCGGGATCAGCCGATCAAGCCCAGTTGTGGGCGAGAGAGACACTCAGGCGGCTGCTCTCGCACCACCACGATGTGGGGTCTGCAGCGCGTTGCACCACATGATTTTCGTCCAGCGCGCAACCCACCTCCTGTGTGTGCGTGTGCGCATGCGTGTTCGTGTACACCACGCACCAAGTTGGTGCGTCCACACAGGCCCAGCCGGCCAGCAGGAGGCGTGTGTCCAACCCGTCACCTGGCCGGTTGGCGAGTCGCTCGCTCGAGTCGCTCGGCCACTTGGCGCTTTGCTTGGATCGGATCTGCTCCATGCCACGCGGATGCGGCGAACCCCGGCCCGTCTGCAGCCACTGCCAATATCCACGCCTCATACTCACAATATGTATGGGCCAGAGTGTGCTCGAGTTGCATCGTCGACGCCGCGCCGCCACTCTGCACGTCGAGGGATCTTCCGCCCACGGGACTGACTCTTTTTGTTCTTCCGCCCGACTGAAAGGTGCCCAAAGATCGGCAAGCGCCAGGAATCCAGTCCAGAACTGGGGGCGGACTTCCAGAGCACCAGCACTTCAACGCCACAAAGAACATTGAACTGAAACCTTGCTGGATACTCGCGGATGGCGATCCGCCACCGACATGATCCTGCTTGGATGCTGTCCCGAGGCGGCTTCGCGCGTTCCGGTGGCCACGGATGGCTCGCCGCCTTCCGGCCACACGTGAGCTGCATGTGCGCAGCGCACGCCAGCCTCGGCCCGAGGAGCGCGCCAGCTCACTCGTCCTCATCCTCGTCATCTTCTTCCTCGTCCTCCTCGTCCTCCTCTTCTTCTTCGTCCTCGCTCGAACTTTCCTCGAGCGTCACGAGGCCCAGCAGGACGCGGCGGCACACCTGCCGCTCGTGCTGGCTCAGGAGCGCGGCCACCCGCCTGATCTCCGCGTCGCCATCGCCACTGGCGTCGCGCTCGCTCGATAGCGAGGCGAGCGCGTCACTGTACTGCTTGTCCTTCTTGCGCAGGATGATGGTCAGCACCTCGTACAGCTCCTCCGCGGGCAGGCCGGTCGCCATCACGTAGCTCAGCAGCGCGTCGCCGAGGCCGAACTCGCGCGACTGGTCCCCGTGCAGCAGAAAGAAGAGCGCGTCCCCGTCGCTTTCCTCCCGCGTGTCGAACACCTTGCGTCGCTTGGCCGCCTTCTTCTTCCCGCTGCCTCCCGTCGCTGCCACCGCCGCATCATTGTCGTCGTCATTGTCGCCGTCGTCGTCGTCGTCGTTGTCGTCCTCATTATCGCTGGCGGCCGCGGCGCTGTGGAGATAGGCCTTGTATGTGCTCGACAGCTCCCCGCTCATGATCAGGATCGAGTCGGACGGAGCGGGCGTCGGCAGCACAAACCCGTAGCGACACAGCAACTAGTGGATAGTGTGCACAGCCATGTCAGCGTCGTCGACGAACGAACGCATGCTCAACGTCGCTACTAGACGGACACTACCTGCGCGTTGGAGAGGTCGCCGTACGAGATGGTGACGGCATCGCCCTCGGTGATGTCGCGGGTTGCGACGAGCTGCGTCAATCGCCCAGCAATTATAGTGAGCACGGCAAGCCCTTTTGACAACCAGACACGGAGCGTCGTGCGCACCTGGAACTCCCCCGCCTCGGTTTTCTCGATAAGCGCGGCCGGGTCGTCCGCGTCGTGGTTCGCCATGTCGATCACGGGCAGAAGCGTCGGCTCGTGGCCGTCGCCGATCGTGAATGCTCTGCGCGAACACTCCGCGCCATGGTCAGCGGCGACCAAGCCGACTCTCAGACAGGATAACAAGCCACGGCACAGCACTCGCACCTGGAGGACACCGCCGCGTACGCCCAGCGGAAATCAGCCAGCGAGACCCTCTCCTTGGCCCACACGGCCGGGAACTTGGCCGCCAGTGGCTCGACGTAGCGTGAGAACACGTTCTCGACCAACTCGGCGTCTATCAATGGGAATCTGGGCACCAACCAATAGTCAGCTCACCTACCACCGATCCATCGCGCATGACCCGGAGCCGGCAAGCCCAAAGCATACGCCGTCGTGTGCTTCAGAAGCTGCTGCTGTGTCTTGCTCCACGCCAGCGGCAGCGAGATCGAGGCGGGGAGTTGGGCGATGTACCCCGCAAAGTCGCTCGCACTGCCCGCCGCGCGCTCGTTCAGCAGCGCCAGCGCCGTCAGGACCGTGGCGCTCAGCTGGGCACTATTGACAGCCTCCACCAGCGCTTCTCCGTCAAATGTCTCGGTCTCCCCACGGACGCGCACGAGCCACGAGCTTCCGTTCAGGAACGCGCCAGCGCGCAGCGTCACCAGCACCTCGCGCGGCTGGATGCTCTTGCGCGCGAAGATCGTCCTGTCCGCCGCTCCGAATCTCTCCTCCACGCCCACTGGGTCGATGCTGCCGCTTGCCACATCCACGAGCGCTCCACGCGCCGCGATCCACCCGTGCAGCGGCGCCGAAGCCGCCGCATCTCCCGGAAGACCTGTCATTTTGGCGCGAGTCGATTCAAAACAATGCGATGGCGGGGACACTGGAATGGGTACATCGTAACCTTCACTTGTGGTATGGTACACTGTACCTATATCGAAGATATATTCATGAACAATTTGGTGCAGTGTACCACTGTGTGTTCCGGTTCACTTCCTCACTGTGAAGAAGGCGACACCTCAGCACCATCATGGCAGCCATGGCGACGACGCCGGCGCCGACGACGGGCGCGTCGAGCGACGACCAGTGGCGCGTGTTCATCGGGCTGGCGCTGCTGGTGGCGGCCTATGTGTTCCGCGTGGAGGCGGTGCGCTTCACGCTGCGGCTGGCGCGGCGCGTGCTGCCGCCCATGTTCGTGTGGATCAAGGAGTTCGAGAAGCACATGCTGCGGCCGCTCTCGTGGGTCGTCTTCCTGATGCTCGTGTGGTTCGCGCTGTACGTCATGGACGTGTCCAACCTGCTCGGCATCGACTGGGACACGGTCACGAGTCTCGTGACGCTGCTGCTCGGCTTCCCGCTCATCTGGGTCGTCATCAACTTCTGCAACTACGTCACCTGGGTGCGTCCGTCCTGGCGAGCTTTGCTGCCCTTGGGCCGCTGCATTGAACGGCTGACCGTGTGCTGCTCCATGACTCGCGACTGCAGGGCATCATCCGCGTGCAGGGCTGGAAGCGCACGGCGAGCAAGGACGACGACGACTACAGCCGCGTCATGATCGTGACTGAGGGCATCGGCGTGATCAAGTTCCTGCTGGTCGCGACCGTCGTGTCGGCCTTCATGGTGGACGAGATCGGCCAGATCACGAGCTTCGACTCGGCGCAGATCACGACGGTCGCCGTCATCATGGTCGAGCTCGTCTTCGTCTTTGGCGCGCACTCGTGGGTACGGTCGAGCGCCTTCCAACTGTCAAACCTCACGCTCTCTCACTCATGCACTCCTTGTGTCGTGGCGATCAGATGAAGAACATCATGGGAGGACTCATGGCACTGCAGGATGAGCAGGTCAAGAGCGGCTCGCACCTCGCCTTTCACGGCCACGAAGGCGTCGTGGAGCGGCTGTACCTGCAGGGCTTTTCGCTGCGCCAGTACGACAAGGGGCTCGCGTACATCCCGAACGGCGCGCTGCTTGAGAACACCATGACGGTGCGGACCAAGGAGCTGGACCGCCGCTGCGTCGTGAAGATCCACGTGAGCCACGCGACCAAGACCGCTGCGCTCCGCGTCTTCATCCAGGAGCTGGATCGCATCCTGGTGCGCGTCCTCACCGAGCAGCACGACCGGAAGCGCGGCAAGGCGGTCAACGTGCTGGGACTCGACAAGCGCCGGCGCTCCCACTGGGACAACATCCTAAAGAAGACGGAGCAAACGCAGTTGTTGTCTGTGAGCGAGGAGGAGGGGAGCGAGCTGCAGCGGCGCTTCTGGATCAGCATCGAGCGCGCTTTCGTCATTCACGTCACCTACTACACGCAGGAGCGCCACATGAAGCAGCTCATGGCCGAGAAGACCGAGGTACAAGAGCTGCCATGCCGCCATGACCGTCCTCATCCTGCCACTAACAGTAACGCACTCGTGATCCCTTCAGATCGTGCTGGAGGTCACCGAGCTGCTCGCGAGGCTCCGCATCGACCTGTTCACGCCAATCGGTTCGGCGCCGTCAACCCGCGCATCCTCGTCCGCAAGTGTTGCGCGTTCCCAGTCGATGCCTGCATCCCGAACAGCAAGGGCGGGTCGGCCAGCATCCAGTCCTCACATCCCCACGGTCGCAACAGATGACACTACCGACGCTGGACGCCGGGACCTGCGCTTCGGGCCTGCCACGGAGCCTGGACGGCTCCAGCGTTTGCGAAGAAACCCGAACGCTCCTGCCGGCGAAATAGGTGCCGCCCAGCGCGATTTTCGCCGGCGACGACCACACAGCAGCGCCGCCATCACGCTGCTCTGAGAGACTGGTCGATGCGTGTGAAGCTGGAATAAATATGGCAGCGGCTTGCTAGTGCTGCAGTCGGGAGCGAGCGACCGGCCGTGCGTCGACTTGAAGGCGTTGGATACTCTCGAGGATCGCCATGTTGATCTACGCCCAGGTTGTACCGGCAGCAGCACAGGAAGCCCGTGCATATCGTCAGTGTCAAGGCGCGGAACCCTTTCACATAGACACTTACCTCTGTTTTGGCGGCTTCGAACGTGGAGAATTGGTCGCGGTCGATCTCGACACTCACCTTGACAACGTACATGTCGTGGAGCTCGACTGACACGGCCGGGTAGTCTTCATCTCCGCCCAGTCCGTTCCTCGAGCCAATGGAGCTGCGGAAGCTGCTGAGCCCGCGCGTGTTGTTGGTGAACGAACTGTGCTGCGGAGTGCCCGCGTATGGCGCTGTCGCGACCGAGTCGCTGACTGCACTCGGCACGCGAAGAGGTGGAAGGGGCCCTTGAGTCGCGTCGACAGCGAACTTGGGCAGCGTGCCGCGCAGGTCGTCAAGGAAGTGCTGCATCGCGTCGGCGGATGTGGTCGGGTGCAAGCGCAGCAGCAGCTCGTGGTGGCGCAGCTCGCGCGCGTTGCCGCTCGTCTGGTGCGTGTCGGCGAAGACGCCGTTGGGGATGAAGATGCGGCAGCCGTCGCGGCGGCGCATGATGGTGCGCGCGAGCGACACGCGCTCGATGAAGCCCACGAGGTCTCGAACCCGGCAGAGACTGCCCGTTCGGAACGGCTCGGCGAAGATGAGGAACAGCCCCGTCGCCACGTTCTTGAGCTGCAGCAGCAACGCGGACAGGCAAGCAAGCGCGTCGGAGTGAGTGGCAATGGGCGAGTCGTGAGCGGTACCAGACAGCCATACCACGGTGAAGCCGGCGAGCAGCGCAATGATCTCGAGGCCGAAGAAGACCTCGACGAGCAGCAGCTGCGCGAGCCCGCTCGACTTGAAGAAGATGAAGAAGATCTCAACCAGGACGAGTGCGAAGATGACGAACTTGATCGACTCGGTCACGATGAAGATGCGCGCCGCGTAGTCGGCCGCGTCGCGGTCCCACTGGAAGTGCCGGACGCACACCTGCCGGCGCGCCAATAGGGGGGAGACACCGCGTGAGTTCTACCGACGGGCTGCAACCAGCCAGGCGTGGGCACCTTGTACTCGACGGGCGTACGTTGGTGACGACTTTGCGCAGCGCCAGCGTGGCGAGCACGACGGGCACGGCCGTGGCGTAGAGCAGCGCGAGCTTGGCCTCGCTGGCGTCGGACACGTCCAGGATGTCGAGCGCCACGATCCAGAGCACGCCGAAGTACGCGAGCCACGCGAGGTGCGCGGCCATGAAGCGCTGCACGT
The DNA here is from genome assembly GCA_023338075.1 of Phytopythium litorale. Taxonomy (NCBI): domain Eukaryota; phylum Oomycota; class Peronosporomycetes; order Pythiales; family Pythiaceae; genus Phytopythium; species Phytopythium litorale. Next base: position 29,061 of record JAADYB010000242.1, read on the forward strand.
CCACGATCCACCTGCGAGGCGATCAATCGGAGCACAACGAGGTGGTGAGGACGTCGAGAGTCGAGAGGAGGGGACAAGCAGGGCGGCGGACCGGAAGCGCTTGTGGATGCGCGAGCGGATGGCGTTCAGCACCATGTCCGTGGCCGGGCGCACCAGGAAGAAGGCGCCCGC
>JAADYB010000243.1:0-29201 GCA_023338075.1 Phytopythium litorale
CCCCCCCCCCCCATCGCTCCAGCGCTCGCGCTTTTACGGCTTTTTGGCCAATGGGATGCGAGGATTGGACTGCAGTCTGCCCGCATGGAGAAAATGCGTTGCGCACCACATATGTAGTATAAGAGGCGAATGAGGTGATTTTATTCGCTTTATGTATAACATGTTGCGCGTTATTATCATTAAATGAGGGTCTGAGAGCCGCCACCTCAGTGTCTTGGTGCGTCCACGTGTGTGGGAGGGGCGGCGAAAGAGCAGGGGCATACTGGGGCCAAGAGACTTTTGAAGCACGCGGCGAGAGAGAGGGGGCACTGACGCTGAGAGGCAGGAGGAACGAGGGCTAGGGCTCGCAGTGAGAGGATGTGAGCGAGAGGACAAGCCAGCTGGCCTGAACCATGGCGGACAAGTAAGCTTGCGCGTAGAGTCCAGCGGAGGGCGTCCTCGGCGCCGGCTTGTTGGCGCAGGACCCTGGGTTCCAGCGCGCGCGCGCTCGTCTGATTCCAGTCACACGACACCGGCAGCGTGCTATACACCAGGGTTCGCGTTGCATGCATGCTCGCCGGTAGTGACGAGCCGGCGGCGCCGAGTCGAGATCTTCTGCGGCGGGCAGATGGATCGACTTTCAGTGAGCCACCTCTGCCGTCAATCACAATGCCGCGACGTGAGCGGTTGACTCGCGCCGAGTATGCCTCGCCCGCCTGCTCTTTCTCGTTTGATGCACTGACGGTAGCGGCGTGCCCTCGGAGGCAGAGGTCAACTGCCGCCATCAGTTCGCACTGACTACTGACAGTTGTGGTCGGCGACCAGGTGGCGTGGCTCAGACCGTTGCAACGCGACGACCGCCGCGTTTTTCGCCCAATCACGTGACGCTGCGTGGCGAAAAGCGCCCCGTCTGCGTCGCCGATCGCACTTAGTCGGATGCTCACGGAGCGGCGAAGCGTCGCCGATCTTGTTCAACCCATCAATGGCAGCGCGGGGTGATCGAACATGGGCCGACGCCTGGCTTCAAGACGCGAATCCGACGCCTCGGACGGCTCGGAGCAGGACGAAGAGGAGCGAAGCAGCGAAGAGGAAGAGAGCGGGAGCTCCGAGGACGGGTCCGTCAGTGGCGACAGTGATAGCGACGGCTCTGGGGGCGGGGAAAGCGGCGAGGACGAAGGGGAACAGGACAAGGAGCGGGATGCCGACAAACGCGCGAGAGTGGCACGCGATGTGGAGCAGATGCGAGTCATGTGCGCCGAGATGGACACGATGAAGCGGCGGCTGCAGTTCAGGCTGGACGCCGCGCGCGAGGCCAGGCTGGACGCACTCCGGCAAGAGGCTGAGGCGCGAGAGCAGACCGAGAGGCGTCAAGCAGCTGCAGCCGACATTGACGCGCCACAAGCGCCGGCGCCAGGGACAAATGATCGTCATGCTGATGGGATAAGCTCGCCTCCGTCAATGCCGGTTCTGAAGACTGATGCTGGCGTGCAGACCGACTGCGATATGGTGACGATGGACCGGATGGAGGCAAGTTTGGGAGCCTCATCCAGTTCTGCGGAGACAACAGCGCCAGTCTCACTGCCAACCAGTAGTGTCCGCTTGGAATCTGGCATTAGCAATAGTGCGCGCGTGTTGCCAGTCTCCGTGGACGATCGGTCTCCAGGACTCAGCATCAACGACCTCGACAAGTCGGGTGGAGCCGCTGACGGGAGAACACGCAACGCCGCGAGTGCGTTCTACGACCATGTTCTGACGGGCTTCTCGAGGTCCAAGAAGATGGATACCATCCCGTCGGTCTCCAGTGATTCCGATCGATCAGCGACGCCGGATCAGCCGCCGTGGCCGTCAAGCAGTCACCACTCGGCAGAGGACAGGGTCGTGAGCAATGCAACTCTTCGCACCGCAAACTCCTCGTTTGGCAACCGACAACCGACTGCGGAAGGCGCAAGCCACTACAGCCATCAAGCCGATTCAGAGCGTGGGTCCTACCAGGCAGCTGGCGATCCATCCGCTCGGTCCTCGGGCGTGATGTTCGACGCGCAGGACAGCTTGCGCGCACCTTTGTCGCCGGAGTCCACCGCCTCCGCCGACAAGACGGACGAACAGCGCGAGCGTGAAGCCATCCAGAGCCTGCTCTTCGGACGGTAGCATTGCCTCTACACTGGTTTCCGCTGGGCAATCGTCATCGACACGGAACGAGCTGATGCAACGGGCGAGATGCGTGACCAATTTGGCGGATGTTCCGCCCTCCCGGTGGTGCTTGGGCTGTATCACGTCGCAAGAATGGTGTGGCGCACTCCAATTGACTTTCCAATGACATGGCTGCGTCAGCGCCGCCTCTGATTGGTCGATTTGTCTGCTTTACCCATCACCACTCGGTCTCCTCATTGGCCAAAACCCGTCTCCCCTAGCCCACAAAGTACTTCATCAACTAATAGGTATCCTAAATAGTTCATGTATTGTTTCCCTTTTTCGGATTTTCAATGCCGTCACAACACATAATGTCGATAACTTGGTATTTGAATGAGAAAAAAACACGCGAGGATTCGCGAGCGGCAACAACACCAAAGCCAAAGCCGAGAAAGACGAGCTCGAAGGTGCATGCGCCGGGCCGAGCAGCGGCCACCGGAGAGAAGCAGACGCGCCGCAAGCCCCGCCAGCCCCCACGACCACCATGGCCGAGCTCATCGAGATGATCCTCGCCCAGGTGCGTCGCCTCTGCGCTCGTCCCGGCGGCCCCGCCCGCCCGCCCGAGGAGGGGAGAAAAGACTGACCAATGTGTGAATGAACGAACGAACGAATGCGTTGTCGGCAGCTGATCGGCAACATCTCGACGGCGCTGATCATCCTGCTGTGCTACTTTAACTTCCTGTTGTTCGAGAACTACCTGCGCCTGATCGTGTGGGCCTTCCTGGTCAGCCAGGCGCTGCGCCAGGCCAAGACGAACGTCGTGTCCGTGCTCGAGTACCTGAGCGACGACCCGGACGTCGACCGCCACGTGCGTCTCCTCCTGCTCTGCTGCTGTCTCTACTGCCTATCGTGGTTTGCAGAGACTGACGATCGGCTTCGCGTGTGCTGCAGGGCTTCCTCAACTCGATCTTCTCCAAGTGCGCCGACATCTTCATCACGCACGCGCACGACGGCTCGCGGCGCACGCCCAAGGAGCTGTTCCTGAACTACGGCACATTCCTCTTCCTACTCATCGGCGCCGTGTCCATCTGGACACGCATGTTCACCTGGCTCTCCTTCCTGCACGCGCTCATCGCCTTCTGGATTGTGGCGCTCAGCCTGCTCAAGATCCTGGACCGGCGCGTCTTCTACTACCGATACTTCATCTCAGACGAGGTGCTCGTCTCGGTGCTGCTCATGCTCAGCTTCTTCATCGCAGCGGCCATGGTCGTGCTCTATTTGGGTACTGAGAGCTACCTCGAAGGCAGCCGCGCGGCCTCCGGCATCTCCGAATGGGTGCAGCACAACTTTATCAACGACGAGCGCACGCGGCAGCTGTGGAGCGAGCAGATGCAGAACAGCCGCGCCATGATCTCGGAGGCCATCAGCGGCGTCGAGGACAACTACAACGACACGATGTGGTGGCCGCCGCTCAAGAGCCTCGTCAAGACGTACTACCTCGACAGCAAGGCTGACGGGGGCAACGTCACGGCGCAGGCCTCCATCTATTCGCGTCTCCGGATCCCGGAGAACATGACGCTTGTGCAGGCAGTCACCTTCGCGTACGCCAAGGTGGACTCGGTCAACTTGACGTCAGTGCAGCTCACCGACTGGACGTCCAAGGGTCTGGAGCTCAGCAGCTTGGCGCTCGGCTCGGTCGCGCAGCTCGTCTTCTTCGTGATCACGTTCCTGATCGCGTTTGTGAGCCTGGGTGTCCGCGCCGTGTTCTTCATCTCGACGCTGTTCTACCTCTTGTGTACCAAGTGGGATCCCATCGAGAGGTTTGTGGAGGATCTGCTCCCGATACAACTCAGCAAGCGGCCGGATGTCGTCCGCTCGCTCCGGAAAGTGGTCGAGGGCGTCTTTTTCTTGCCGCTCAAGATGTCGAGCATCCACGCGATGGTCACGATGGTCTCATTCACGATCGTGAACGCCGACTACATGTACCTCGCGACGACCATGACGTTCTTCATCTCCATCGTGCCGATCATGCCGCCTTACTTGGTGTGCGTGCCGTGGGTCATCTCGATCGGCATCACGTCCTCCGTGGTCAAGGCGATCGTGCTGTTCGTGACGCAGTACGTGGCTTTCACAGTGATCGACGACATGCTGTACGAGAAGAGCATCGTGGCCGTCAACTCGTACGTCTCGGCGCTCAGCGTGGTCTTCGGCGTCTACGTATTCGGATTTGAGGTAAGAGATTCTGCCTGCCGAGTTGCTGCTCGGGCTCTGATTTCTAACATCGATATGTCTACCCCAGGGTGTCATCTTTGGTCCGCTCATCGTGTGCGGCGTATCATTCGCCTACGATGCGTCGAACCACGGTATCCAAGCCGCTCAAGACGACCACGTCCGAGCGTCTGACGACACTGCAGCAGATACACTCGGTGAGAGCGATGAGGAGGGGTCCCAGAGCCTCGGGTCGTCCATGGAGGATGATGACAACGGGAAATCGACGGAGGAAGACAAGCGGGCTACCCAGGAGGTGGGCGGCCTCAATGCGAACATCTTCTCAAACGCGATGTACCGCGTGATTTCGGCGCCGCTCGTGGACCGCGTGCGTCGTCGACTGTCGATAGACATCTCGAGCGACGACACGGTCTGCGTCACACTGGTGGTTGAAGGCCTCAAGACCAACCGGAAGGTTCGCTTCGTCGTCAACAAGGCGTGGAGCCAGAAAAACATGCACGAACACATTCGACGGATGCTGCATGCCCAGGCAGTTGAAGGTGGGTGAAGTGTGCGAGTCGAGCCAACGAAACGCACCACTAACATGTTGTTTTGCTCTGGTACAGGCGTGTTCACATCTGACGGTGCAGAAGTGCTCTCTCCGCTCCACATCCTCCCTGAGGAGACCCTGCACGTGAAAGCTCGGCCGAAGCTGCGCACGCAGACGTACCCTGATGGTATCACCCACGCTGACTCGCACCTGCGCGTCCTAATCCCGCCGTTTGCGGCAACCGGGTCACGTCGACGCACTCACACTGGTATCAACCCGGGAACGCCTCCAGCGGACCAAGACGCATCAGGGAGTAGCTCTCCTCATCCACAGACGATGAACACGACGTCTCAGCCGTTGAGCAGCGGCAAGCGACATGGTGGGATGACACCGATCCACGGAGCGACAGCTTCCCAGCGACAAGCTCGCGAACTGATGCGACGCATGCACTCGAGTCCGTCGTACCATGACGCGGGTTCCAGCCGGCGTCACAGCCTGGGGATCGCTACCAGATCATCATCGGGGGAAGTCCCAAGCGCTTCTGTCGGGCAGGCTACGCTACCGAGTATGCCTGGCAAGCTCACACCGCAATCCGCTCACGGAAGACGCTCTCGGTCGTCTTCATCGACACAAGAAAACGACTCGGAAGAAGAGGTCTACTTCACTCCGACCAAAGAACAGATTGAGGCGGCTGCAACGGAAGTCGCTCACTCCACGGATGCGAGCCCTTCAGCCTCCCCAGCGAGCTCGAAGTCGTCAAAGAGTCGACTCGGTCGATTCGTCTTGCAGTCAACCGACGATGCCCCTCACGTTGTGCCCTCCCCGGTCGCTGTGCGAACACCAGACCGTCTTCAGACAAGAAACCTGGAGGAGCAGGAAGTCGACGCCTCCAGTATCGACGCCCCTAGCCATCACAACCATCACAACCAGCAACCAGCACTTGGCAAGCGAACGCGTGCGCTGAGAGTCACCGGAGGTGCCAAGCTCATGTTCTCGCCGCTAGCGTTCGACACGAAGAGGACGCTGGCTTACGACGACGATGACGACGCTGGAGAAGAGAAGCAAGGCAAGGAAGGCGCTCGCGCACTCGATGGCGCAGAAGACGAGAAGGCGGAGGTGTGAGTCCGACGAATATGACGGAAAGAGTCCTAACATGGAACATTTCGTGCTGGAGGTGACAAGCAATTGTGCAGCCTCCGACAGGGTCTCACATCAATATGAGCGCAGCATCTCAGCAAGCTCATGTCGTGCAAGTTGTGACGCGATGCTGCTCCTTCCATGCCAGTCATTGTGCGTTGCAGGCTAATTATAGCGGCATGACAAGCAAGATCAGAAGCGGAAAGCAGCAATTCAGCCGCTGTCGCAGACCGTCAGCTGCTGGCATGCTGCTTCACGTGGTCGCTGGCCAGGATGGAGCCGAGCTTCGTTGCGACGCCCTACATGCTGGTGAGTACGCCGTCGAGCGCGGAGATCCGAGCGATGCTCGACCAGCAGGAGGCGAAGTACCTCGAGTGGCGACACGCGCGCAAGAGTGTCCGCCACCCGTTCGCAAGTCAGAAACTCAACAGTGAGTGCAAGCTCTCACCCGTGAAGGCCGGGCGATCTCTTGAGGGAGTGCCGTCGCCGATCTCGCCTGTGCAGGCTGTGAGGCAGAAGTACTCACTTGGGTCGGCGGACATGTTGGCACGAACGAATGGGAAGAGAAAGGATGCTATTCAGCTCGGGTTGGGACTGCCGGTGACCGCACTGGCGTCGCGCCACGAGCTGCCGCGACTGTCATTTGCCATGGATGAGTCTGTCCCCGAGATCGAGAGTGGCCCGAGCAGCAGAACCACAGGAGGACGAATGGGCAAGCAGTCAACGGGGAAGATCACACGGCGACCGACAGTGACAATCGCGTCGCTGGGGTCGAGTGCGGCTGCGAACTCGAGTGACGAGGCATCTTCAGGCGCGGGGCAGATGCCTCGGGCGGCGTACAAGTACCTCAAGCCATATCTGCACGACTACTACACTCGTCAAGTGTTCTCCTGTGCGAGCAGCAGACGGGATGACGAGCGCGGCGAGGATATGATCCTTTCTTCAGACTCTCATGCTACCGACGGCGTGGACACCAGCGCTGAGCCTGTCGAACAGCTTGACGTGACACAACCGCCAAGCTCTCGAGGCGAGAAGAAAGCGAGTGATTGTGCCATCACTGGGCTCGGACTCGTGGCGCAGCATACCTACGACGCCATGTTCGAGCTTGACTGGCAGGCCAGCGGCGTGGACAAGACGGTCCGCGACGCGGTCGACCGGCGGCGCATCGCAAGCATCGTGCGCAGAGACTACCGTGTGTTGTTGTGGTTCTTCCGCTACTACGCAGGCAACGCTGCCGTCAACACGTCCTCGGTGGCGACCGGCAGACCCTCGACCTCGACCGTGTCGGATCGCCTGGCGGCTGCTCTGGGCAGCAAGCTGTTCGAGATCCCGAGCGCGCTCAAGCTGCTGGAAGACCTCAACATCCAGTGTGTCGACCCGACAGCGTTTGGCATCGCGGACGCGCCGCTTAAGCGCGAGAACCTCATCGACTTGGTGCTGGGCGTCGCGCGCATGAACTGCGCGCACGCCGCCAACCCGGCGCAGCATCGGGTCCTCGTGAGTGACGGCATCGAGCTGTCCGAATCGGTGCGAGTGCTCGTCCGCGACCACTTCGCCGCCTTCTCGCAGATCCAAGACGTGAACCACTTCCGTGTTGTCTTCCTGCGCAATCGCCCGAGTTCGAGCAGCACGGCGGAAGGCAGTGAAGGACGGAGCCTAGAGCAGATCCTGCAAGTGCACGCGGCGAACCTCTCAAACTTCTTTGAGGAACTCACGCGGTTCGGCGCGGGGCTGATCTCAAGCGGCGGTGGGAGCAACGCAAGTGCCAAGGCTAGTCGTGGGGCAGCTGGCGGAGGCGGTGGCGTGAGCTGCGCGCAGTTCGTCTCGTTGCTTCATGCGCTCAAGCTGATCGCCGTCAAGAGCGGAGCAAATGCAAGCAGCGAAGACAGTAGTGCGGTCGGCAGCGCGAACGCTGCCATCAGCTTGTCGACGGCACCTTCTGATGCGTCCGTGGGCATCGAGGAAGTGCGAGCCGTGCGAATCTTCCTCACATGTCTGCCCATGGACCAGTCCACCGCAGCAGGAGGAGTCCGCGGCAGTGCAGTGTCACAGTCCTCGCAGCCGCAGGAGCTGCGCCTGCCGCAGTTCATCGAGGCACTGCTGCGCATCGCGCTGTCATGGCGGGAGCGCGCCATCTGCCGCGGCCGCTACGACGTCTGTCCGGGCCAAATGTCCTCGGACGTGTGCTCTTGCCTGTCCGAGAGCGTCGACTACGCGTTCGACGTGTTCCGCGATGCCGTCGAGGAGGTGCTCGGCCGCATCCACACGCACCGCCTCGCCCGAGTGAAGCGCGCGACGATAAAGATGGCGTCCATCCGGTCCGTCCGCCTGCTGGGCTCGCGCGCCAACGGGCGATTGTCGGTCCTCTCGACATCCTCAGGCTTTGGCGGCGTCAAGGAGGAGGAGCGACTCTCTTCCAACGCCTGAAGGTCGTGGTAGGTATAAATACTCCTCGTCCGGTGTCTCCTGGTGGCGAGACGCCCGCGCCGACCACAACGCGATCGTTTGGAGTGGAGAAGGAGCCGACGGAGACTCATGCCGGCTGCCGTTGCCGCGAACGCAGGCAAGCCCGAGCTGCCGGAGGTGGACACGAACCCGTTCAAGATGGCGGCCGTGGGGAACCTGGCGCTGCTCAAGTCGCTCGTCGAGCCGCCCGAGGGCTCGAGCGCCATGCCGCTCAACGTGAACGCGACCGACCAGTTCGGTTGCACAGTGCTGGCCTGGGCCGCACGCAACGGGTACCTCGAGGTGATGGACATGCTGGCCGCGCACGGCGCCGACCTGGAGGTGCCCGGCTTCGGCGGACTGCGCGCGTTGCACCACGCCACCAACCACTCGCGGCTGCCGGTCGTCGCGCGCTTGCTGGAGCTCGGCGCGAGCGTGGACGCCAAGGATGACGCCGGCAACACACCGCTGCACTTCGCCGCCTCGCGCGGCATCCTCAACCCGATGCTGCTGCTGCTCAACGCCGGCGCCAAGGCGGACGCGCTGACGGCGCAGGAGGTGACGCCGCTCATGAAGGCCGCGAGCGCCGGCCACGTGACGGCGGTCGAAAAGCTGCTGGATCACGGCGCCAACGCCAGTCTGGCCAACGCCGAGGGCAACACGGCGCTGCACTTGGCCGCGCGTGGGGCTTTCCCTGCCATCGTCAAGCTGCTGCTGGACGCGCACGCGGCCACCTCGGCGCGCAACAAGCAGGGCAAGACGCCCAAGGACGTTGCGGGCTCGCCGGACGTCGCTAGGCTGCTCGACTAGCGCATGGACGGGCAGCGAGGCCCGCATATAACATGATGGACTTGTCTTTTAGACGATATTGGCACCCAGCTAGTCCTTCTTGGGCCGCGAGCGCGGCATGTACTCGTAGAAGAAGGTCGGCAGCTTCTGGTACACCGTGTACTCGTCCGCCACGGCGTTCACGTTCGTGTCGACTGCCGCCACACCGTGGACCAGCTTGTCAGCGATACACCAACAGCGTAACAACAACAATAGCAGCAGTAGGGATGTTGCAGGCGTACCGGGGGCTCCGTCGCGCGTGCTCGCGCCAGTGTAGAGCTCGCTGATCTCCTGGCCGTAGCGGTCCCAGAGTACGAGGATGAGGAAAAGCAGGAAGAGCAGCAGCAGCAGCAGACCGCCCAGCAGCTTGAGCTCCAGCGGCAGCGACAGCGACCCGCCCGACAGCGACAGCAGCCGCTTGGCGTCGCCACCCGCGTCGTTCAGCATCGACACGTCCGCCATGAGCAGCTCCTGCTCTTGAACCGAGGAGCACGTTGCACAGTCGGCTTCAGGGTGGAAGACAGCTGGAGTCACTGACTCGAGACACTGCCCGGGCCGGATGGGAGAAGGCGAAACCCGGCCCGGGCCAAGGTGCCAACGATTAATAGCTAATCATCGCGCTTGATGTCCATTTTCAGCCAATCACAATGCTTAAAAAAGAGAGAAAATATACTGATTTAAATCAGGCACGTTCCCTCATTTTTTTACAGCGAATCAGACAAAGATATGTATAAATATGAGCCAGTCATATCTGCATAGAGAACGTCTCTTTGTGTTAAATCAGTAGAGAGGATATTTTGAGGGTGGATAGGAGTGGTTAGGGATAACTTTCGCTTGTGGGTAGGTGTAAAATATATAATTGCACCAAGCCAGTCTGACACTTTTTACACATGAATTGTGACACTCCGATAATGATGTACACCACGCCAACACAATGTCCAGAACATGTTTATCCATGGGACGACTTCAACTTCATGTCCAGGATATTGAGCTGGTTACATGGCCACTTTCTCGGCACGGGTGGCTGCCGACGGTGCTTGGGTGTCGCCGACCATGAATTCATCGGCTCGTGGCTTCCCGTACAAGATCTTCCCTGGGTTCATGATGTTGCGCGGGTCGAGAGCGTCCTTGATGGCGCGCATGACGGCCACACCGCCCTTGCCGTGCTCCATCACCAGGTAATCCATCTTCCCTCCGCCGATGCCGTGCTCGCCCGTGCATGTGCCCTCGGCGCGAAGCGCGCGGCGGACCAATCGGTCCACGAACGCCTTGACTTTTTCCATGAGGGCGACATCGTCGAGCATGATGGGCAGCAGCACGTGGAAATTGGCGTCGCCCACGTGGCTGGCCATCACCAGTAGATCATACTGACATTTAGCAGGTGTTAAACGAGCCATGCATGCGCACGGTGAGTGGCCACGTACCCGACGATAGGGCCGATGAGGCCAGACTGCTTCATGTCTTCTTGCGTCTCGACAATAACGTCGGCAAGGCGAGAGAAGGGCACAGCCACGTCCGCAGAGAAGCCGTTGCAGCCTGGAAATTGCGCCTGGTCCACGCACATGAGAGTTAGTGCTTCGTGCTGACGTCGCTGAGAGGTTGCTATGCCATGTCACCCACGTACAAGGATAGCATGCCAGACGGAGTGACGGCCGCGCCAGAGCTTCTTTCGCCCTTCTGGCGTCGAAGCGAGCTCGATGTCTTGAACGTCAAAATCGCGCGCAATCTCTTGCACGATCACACTCTGCTCCTCGATCTCGTTGGGCGACCCGTGGTGCTCAATTATGAGCGTCGGTCGCAGCTGATTGTCAAGCTGGCAAAACTTGTTGACCGCCTCCACGGAGTTCTCGTCCATCAACTCCATCCGCGCGACAGGGACACCCATCTGCATGACGGTCGTGCATGTATCCACGGCCGCCTGGATCGAGGGAAACGTGCAGATCATGGTCTTCTCGGTCTCTGGAATGCCGAACAACCGCAGTTCTGCCTGCAAACATTACGGGTAATGCATGGCATGTCAGACTGGACTCCCGATCACACTCGCCGTACTAGCGCTTACCCACCTCTGTGACCACCGCCAAGGTGCCTTCGGATCCGATCAGCAGGCGTGTTAGGTCGTATCCGGCCGACGACTTGCGTGTCCTACCCGGACAATACAGCATCTGTCATTTGGAGTGTAGGCAATAGCGATCGGGCACCAGGAAAGCCGCACTTTGAGCCGGTCTTGATGATTCGGCCGTCAGGCATCACTGCGGTGAGCGCCATCACGGCAGTCTTCATGTTGCCGTATCTAAACAAAGAGCAAACGCTAAGTGCTTGACTCGCCAGCAATCTCATCGACATGTGTGGTTAGTTACCTCACGGTGGTGGTGCCCGATGCGTTGGTCGCGATCATCCCGCCGATCGTCGCGTTGGCGCCGGGGTCGACGGGGAAGAACAGCCCTGTGTCGCGCAGCGCCACGTTAACTTGCTCGCGAGTCACACCGGCCTGCACACGGCAGCTAGAGTTCTCCCGCTCGATCTATCACCCATGATCCAATTGACAAGACACAACAATCAGTTCAACGGACCAAGCGAGCACGAATGCCGAGTCGTACGTTGAGAATCTGGTTCATCCCAGTGAGGTTGATGGACACGCCGCCTTGCCTGGCGGAGATCTGGCCCTCGATTGACGAGCCAGCACCAAACGGGATCACGGGCGTGCTTGACGCCGCGCAGATCTTGATCACTTCGGCCACCTCGTCCGTCGACTCGACGAACGCCACTGCGTCCGGGGGAGCTGCCGCGTGGTACGACTCGTCACGCCCATGGTGCTGCGCGTGCCACGACCAAGTACTCAATGAGCATTAGTCCACAGCCAGTAGCACGCGCCAGGGTTGGATCGGAGCTCGTGTACGTGGAGCACGGCGCTCGCGGTGGAGAGTCGGTCGCCAAGCAGCTCTCGAAGCGCGATGAGCGTCTCTGGGGGCGGCGAGCGGCGCGAGTTCGAACTGCACCGCCACTGCAACGGCCCTGGTAGTCCCGCAGTGCTGGGGCAGAGCCTGCTGCCGTGCAGAGGAGCGAGGCGGCGCCACATTCCAACCTGGAGCAGCAAGGTCTCCGCGAAGTTTGTCGGGAGGGTGAAACACCGGGAATGGTGCCCGCAATGAGGCGGGCTTTGATTCTACCCGTGATTGAGCAACTTGAAGCATTTCGCAGTACTTATATGAATGTGGGATGAAAATGAAACCCTGAATCAGCAACCAGAGTGGTTGCGCATTTCGATTGGCGAGATGCTCCCGCTTAGGTCCGAGGCGGCGCGCTGGCGCGAGGTGCACCAACTGGAGAGTTGAAGGCCCCGCCCTGTTGCCATCGCGGGCCACAGGATGAGGCTTGATTGAAAGTGTGAGCATCAAACCAGTCGAAAGCGTCAACGAGTCTTTCATTGCTGTTCACACACACGACGGCCTTCACGACTCATCAGCCTCCTTGTCGAGGTCCGTCTTGGCCGCACTGGTGTCGTCGTTCTTGGAAACGGGAGGCAGCGTTCCCAGCTGCATCTGGTTCATGACGAACGTGAACACGATGAGGTTGAGGACCATGATGGCGCCAATGGTGTAGTACATGTACTCGAAGTGTCCGTCGTTCAGGTCGGTGGTGATGAACTTGCCGAAGAGCTGGACAAAGACCGACATGAGCGTGCTACCCATCGAGTTGACGAAGAATCCCAGCGCGATCGATGTGCCACGCATGCTCGCGGGCACCTCGGAGTAGTTGATATCGTACGAGGTGATGGCTGTGAACACCTCGCCGCTCGCGATCAAGAGGTACTGGGGAATGGTCGCGGCCCACGAGATGTCGTTCATGACCTGGCCACCGTCGTCGTTCAGGATGTACTCGATCTCGCCGTCGGCGCCAAGGTATGTCAGCGGGGAAGCGCTGCGGCGGACGACTTCGAACGTACCCGTCCAGACAACGGCGATAATGATGATGACGTAGCCGAGGAACACCTTGCCGAACGGGCTGGGCTTCTTGCCCACACGCTTCTCGTAGTACGGATAGATGATCTTCTGTGTCAGCGGAACCAACACCAAGATGAGGATCGGGTTGAACATCTGGATGGTCGGGCCGGGGATCTGGTACGCGTCAAGGCTGTCACCGACACGAACGTCCGTCTGCTGGACGATGGTTTGGTTGTTGCTGCTCTGGCTCTGGCAGCACCAGAAGAACACATTGAAGGCGTTGAACGGCAGGATGCGGATGACTTTCTTGACGCCATTGACCAGCTCGCCGTCGAACGATCCGCCGGCAGTGTCCTTGGCGCTGTCCAGGAATGATGAGTCGCGACCGAAGTACACCCACAGCCCCGTGGCAATCAGGATCAACAAACCGCAGACATAGGCGATGTTCTTGCCAACCGAGCCGTGATCGGCCAGGAACGACGCGACGATGTTGAGCAGGAAGGCAGCGATGTACAGCGACGTGCCGAGCACAATCATCCGCGCGCGGAAGTTGGTCTTGGCGTGCGTCACGACCACATTGATGACCACCGTGATGGAACTCCGTCTCGGAGGAACGTTGACGTAGCGGCCGCGAGTGGCGTACAGCATGGTCACGAACACGATAATGACAGCCAGGGCGATGACGTAGACGAAGAAGTAGCCGTACTCTGCAGGGATTGCGCCGATGCCATTAGCCGACACGGAGGGAAACACGCCAAAGCCAATCACCGCGGCAATGTTGGCCGACCAGTACTGGTAGCCGAAGAAGACGCTCTTCTCGCCCGATGTGTCCAACGGTGAGAACTGGTCGCCACCATACGAGACGACCAGCGCGCGCAAACACACTTGAGAGAGGGCCACCCCACCAAAGAGACCAACGTTGAAGATGACCCTGCTGACGGACTGGTGCGCGAGAACGGAGGGCAAGGCCGCCACCACGACGAGCAGTAGGCCGATCGAGTCCAGAGACGCTGCTGACAGCAGTGTCTTGAACTTGCCGAGGTGCTCGTCAGCGATATAACCGGCGATGATGCAGGAGAACTGGGTCAGCGAGTTGTAGGTCAGCTTCATAGAATTGGAGCCCTTGTTGGACCAACCGAGCTTCTGGAAAAAGTTCTTGAGCGACTGGGAGAGCGCGAAGTTGGCGATCTGGTTGCACGTCGTCAAGACCAGCAGCGCCACGCACACATGCTTGAACACATTCTTGGCGTAGCGAGACGGCCGGTCGTCCCATAACTTGGGATTGTAGGCGGCATACAGCGTCGACGGCGTGCCCTGGACTGAGTGCGGCGTGCGCACGGGCGAAGAGACGGCTTCTTTCCCCATGGTGGGGGTCGGCGGCGGCGGGCGAAATCGGAAGTGAGATCTCTCTCGGACGACGGCTCAACGATTTACTGACGCTGTGCTCGCCGCTGCTCGCTGGTATGCCATCAAACCGTCTTCAGTGGCTCGCCGGTCCCCTTGAACATCATCGCCCCAACGAATCGAGAGGAACTCACGCCTGGTGTGATGATGGGCGGATCTGGCTTTGGGCAGCTCATGATGGAGTGAACTCGAATTGACAGTGAACAGCACCGCGCGCAAATTGGATTTCTGTCAACGAGCGGTGATGTCGTTTTAGTTAGTCGCCGACGTGTACAATGTGTTCCCCAATCGGATGGCGCGGTTGGGCTCTTGTCACGAATTCTTTAGTCTCTTCAACGTGGTTGGCTCCTGACGAGATCGCTTGTCATGCAAGCGCAGGCGCCATTCAACCGAATGTTTGAGGGACAACAACCATCTGACTGAAGACGACAGTGCAGTGGAGTGTCAACAAGATGGTGGTCATGGAGCATCGTGCTTCATCGCGGTCGTGAGGCATGCTCGCCAATCAAAGGCGCTAAATGGGCCGCTGTCACGTTCCGGGCACCCATTCCGTCAGAGGGCATCACCGCGATTTGATGCAAACGATGCAAGCGCATGCAACACCAAGCCGTGTTGATGTCAAGAGTATCACTTCATGCCCTAAGTAATGCCCTTTATCTCAATGCTCTGCGCTAATCAGCATTCATTCTATTGCACCAAGCAGCGCCATGACTGACTTCCGGAGTCAGTGAGCTGTTCCGTAGAAGATCTTGCCAGGGTTCATGATGTTCTTCGGGTCCAGCGCGTGCTTGATCGTCCGCATGACCTCCAGGCTGTCGCCGTGCTCGACCGCAAGATAGTCCATCTTGCCGTCGCCGATGCCGTGCTCCCCCGTGCACGTTCCCTCGTACGCGAGCGCGCGCTTCACGAGACGATCAGAGAACGCCTTGACCTTGGCCATAAGTTCCGTGTCTTCCCTCACGAATGGGAGCAGGACGTGGAAGTTGCCATCGCCGACGTGGCTGCAAGTCAATCGAGCTTCCGAGTCAGACCCCGATCATGACCACTATACACGGAGAAGAAATCTATACACGTACCCGACAATGTTGCCGTACAGTCCCGACTCCTTCAGGTCCGCCTGCGTCTCGACGATCACGTCCGTCAACTTGGATAACGGCACAGCAACATCCGTCGACAGCGCGCGGCTTCCAGGGATCCGAGCCTGATGAACAAGCAAACACATGAGTGGAAGAACATCCATGCAAGCTGCATAACCGCCGCAAACCCACCGTGGTCGCATACCACGCTGTGTGCCGGCCGTGCCACAGCTTCTTGCGCTCCTCCGGGTCAGTCGCCAGCGCAATGTCCTCCGCCTCGAAATCGCGAGCAATCTCCTGTACGATAGCGCTCTGCTCCTCGATCTCACTCGGTGACCCATGGTGCTCGATGATCAGCGACGGCTGCACCTTGTTGTTCAACTTCGAGTAGTAGTTGACAGCCTCGACCGCGTTCTCGTCCATGAGTTCCATGCGGGCGACGGGGATGCCCATTTGCATGACGGTAGCGCACATGTCAACGGCCGCTTGGATAGACGGAAAGGAGCAGATCATGGTCTTCTCGGCATCGGGGATCCCGAACAAACGGAGCTCCACCTGTCAGCAGACAAATTGAGCGTTCGCGTCCGATGCATCATTGAACAATTACTTGCCATCCGCATATCGTACCTCGGTGATGACGGCCAACGTGCCCTCCGATCCGATCATCAGGCGCGTCAGGTCGTACCCCGCCGACGATTTGCGCGTCCTGCGAGCGAGTTGTTTGAACCAAAGAGATCAGCGATACATGATTGAAGACCAGGATAAGGTTTCTTTGACCTCGACGTACTTGGCACCTGTCTTGATGACACGGCCATCAGGCATCACAGCCGTGAGTGCCATCACGCTGGTCTTCATGTTGCCGTAGCTGCGATACAGTAAAGCGAGGAGCACAAGCTGTCAGACTCCTGTACGGCTCCTCAGAGACCCTCATGCTGTTAGCGTACCGGACGGTGGTCGTTCCAGACGCGTTGGTGGCGATCATGCCACCGATCGTGGCGTCAGCGCCAGGGTCAACTGGGAAGAACAGGCCCGTGGCGCGCAGCTCAGTATTCAGCTGCATGCGCGTGACGCCGGCTTGCACTCTGCAGCTCAAGTTCTCTGGTTCAACCTGTTGCCTTGACAATTGCAATCACTTCTGTCAGACGCGCAGACCGTCGCCCTTCCCGTTTCGCAGCCAGACACTCACACGCAAGATCTGGTTCATCGAGCTCATATCGATCGATACGCCGCCCTCCTTTGCCGGGATCTGCCCTTCAATCGACGACCCCGCGCCGAATGGGATGACGGGGGTGGCAGTCGCGGCGCAGATCTTGAGCACCTCCGAGACCTCTTCCGTCGACTCAACGAACGCGACGGCATCCGGGGCCACCGGCGTGTGGTACGACTCGTCACGCCCATGTTGCTTCAATCCCCCGCAGCCACCGACGCGGCGTACATCAGTGGGAACCCGCCTCTGCGAGATATACCGGTGGTAGATGCGTGGTCGAACGTACCTCCAGGACGACTGGCGCAGTCGAGAGACGATTGCCTAGCAGTGAACGGAGCGCCTCCAGGGTCTCCGTCGGCGGGACGCGCCGGGCACTCGACACGCCGCGCAGGGGCTGTCGGTGGGCGGGCGGGCGAGAGAGGAGGAGGCGGCGCCACATGGTGAGCGGTCTGGTCAGCAGCGCGAAGGTCTGAGCTGGCGGGGACAACGTCCCAATCCCAAATGCGTGTCAAGCATGGTCTCCGCTGTTGAGGCCCCTAATTCAGCAACTTGAACTGTTTCCACCATTCGGCTTCAAGTTGATGATCCCACATCTACACTCTCAAATTGCAACGACCGCGTTTGCGCATTTCATTGGAATCGCGACTGGCAAAAACCGTTTGGATTGATGACACTGGGGTTCACTCCACACGATTCAAGCAAGCATCCTATCGCCTACTGCCGCGCCCGCCTGGCTTCGCACGAGCACGTCCGTCGACGCTGTCGGCTCTCATCAGGGACAAGCGCGAGCTCTAGCAAGTTTATCTCTCGTACAGTCACATGCACCACGAGCTACCGCTGGGCTCAGTGCGCGGCGCCGTAGAAGATCTTGCCAGGGTTCATGATGTTCTTCGGGTCCAGCGCGTGCTTGATCGTCCGCATGACCTCCAGGCTGTCGCCATGCTCGACCGCGAGGTAGCCCATCTTGCCGTCGCCGATGCCGTGCTCCCCCGTGCACGTTCCCTCGTACGCGAGCGCGCGCTTCACGAGACGATCAGAGAACGCCTTGACCTTAGACACCAGCTCCGTGTCCTCCGTGATGAACGGGAGCATCACGTGGAAGTTGCCATCGCCGACGTGGCTGCAAGTCAATCGAGCTTCCGAGTCAGACCCCGATCATGACCACTATGCACGGAGAAGAAATCTATACACGTACCCGACAATGTTGCCGTACAGTCCCGACTCCTTCAGGTCCGCCTGCGTCTCAACGATCACGTCCGACAGGTTCGAGAGCGGCACAGCGACGTCTGTCGACAACGCACGGCTGCCCGGCATGTGCGTCTAAGACGGGAGAACCACCAGTTAGCAAGCAACCCACGATCATAATCCAACGATTGCCTCATCACGCATAAATGGAGACTTACAATCGTAGCATACCAAGCCGAGTGGCGGCCGTGCCACAGCTTCTTGCGCTCCTCCGGGTCAGTCGCCAGCGCAATGTCCTCCGCCTCGAAATCGCGAGCAATCTCCTGCACGATAGCGCTCTGCTCCTCGATCTCGTTGGGCGAGCCGTGGTGCTCGATGATCAGCGACGGCTGCACCTTGTTGTTCAGCTTCGAGTAGCGGTTGATGGCCTCAACGGTGCTCTCGTCCATGAGCTCCATGCGGGCGACGGGGATGCCCATCTGCATGACAGTAGCACACGTGTCGACAGCCGCCTGGATGGTCGGGAAGGAGCAGATCATGGTCTTCTCGGCCTCGGGGACGCCGAACAGACGCAGCTCAATCTGCGGCAGCATCACAACAATCCGCGGTGAGAGGATGGCCCACTGGCGACAGCTTGCGACGCCATCTTACCTCCGTGACGATCGCGAGCGTGCCCTCCGAACCGATGAGGAGACGCGTCAGGTCGTAACCAGCCGACGACTTGCGGGTCCTTTGAGATGGATGGCAAGAAACAGTCAATCATGATGATCATTCGCCGAGAAGCGCCTTCGTGGGAACGTGAACGTACTTGGAGCCGGTCTTGATGATGCGTCCATCGGGCATCACCGCCGTGAGCTTCATGACGTTGGTCTTCATGTTGCCGTAGCGAACCGTGGTCGTTCCCGAGGCGTTCGTGGAGACCATGCCGCCGATCGTGGCGTTGGCGCCGGGGTCCACCGGGAAGAAAAGGCCCGTGGCGCGCAGGTCCACGTTCAGCTGCTCGCGGGTGACACCCGCCTGCACCTTGCAGCTCATGTTCTCCGGCTCAACCTGTTGGATTTGAGACGGAACCCGTCAGTCCCACCGCGCCGACTGGCATCTCTCTGGCAGGTAAGCAGCTGCAACGCACGTGGATGATCTGGTTCATGCCCGTGAGGTCGATCGAGATGCCGCCCTCCTTGGCCAAAATGTGGCCCTCAAGCGAGGAGCCGGCGCCGAACGGGATGACGGGCGTGCCGCTAGCCGAGCAGATCTTGAGCACCTCGGACACCTCCTCGGTCGACTCGACGAACGCCACGGCATCCGGGAGCGCCGGCGCGTGGTAGGACTCGTCGCGGCCGTGATGCTGCCAGGCACAGTAGACGAGCAGTCTGTTTAACACCCCAAGCAGAAGGACCACGCGTGCGCGCACATGTAGCTAGTCGCACCTCCAGAACCGAAGCAGCCGTCGAGAGGCGGTCGCCCAGCAGCTGCTGCAGCGCCGAGAGCGTCTCCGGCGACGCCCCGCGGCGCGAGCTCATGCTCATGCGCTGCTGCCAGCGCGCGGCGGCGGCGGTCGAGGGCTGGGCGAGGCGGCGCCACATGTCGGCGGCAGGGGATCGAGGGGCGGGGCGACGTGGGCGGCTGCTTCGCTTTCGGAGAATGAGTGACGCCTGCCTGCTTGGAGCAGCCCCGATTGCGCTCTTCAATGACGCGCTGCGGCTCTATCAAAGAACTCCCCTGAATCTGCGACCGTTTAAAACACCTCCTGTCTCAGGTCGACATGTCAATGCTTGTTCTGCGGGTGACGGACGCGTTTAAAACAGGGTGTTGGGTGGCGCAGGTGACCCTGAACGAGCAACCGCCGTGCCGATGGTGGGGTTTCTATGCAGCGCCTCGCAGCAGAAACCACAGGCGGACATGCTCGGCCCACCACCAGCAATCGACTGCGTGGCCCGCCCAGATATCAGCGGCGTGGCGCCACCGGTGACCTGCGGGCGTCACGCGCGTCCGTGTGAGTGCGCGGCTGGCGAATTGCCGAGGCGGCAGGACTGTGCGCTGAACAGCTGAACACCGGAGCTGCAGGTTGCGCGTCGGGCGATTGTTGCCCGCGCCAAGCGGTCTTCAACTCGGCTAACGTTGCGTGAGCGCTTCCGGCGCCTGATCCGGCGACTTACGTTGCTTCATCTTCCAGCAACTTGTCCTCTCCTTCAGTTTCCACTTCAGGGAGAAACACCGTTGCGGGATGAGGGGTTCGCTGTCCGACCACACGCTGATGAGCTTCCAGAACCCGCGCCAATGCCATTCCCGACCGACCGACCGACCGATCGACTGCCGCCCGCGTCCTGATGCTGCGAACGGCCGCCAAGCGCGTGGTGCGCGCCGCCGCCTCGTCTTCCGCCGCCCCGCGCGCGGCGCTCGGCAAGTCCGTGGCGCGGCTGCATGCGGCGCCGGTCGCGCGGCTCGCGCCGAGCGTGCAGCACCTCGCGGTGCGCATGATGAGCACGGCGGACGCCAAGGGTGCGTTCCGGTGCTGCGCCGACTGCTATCGCCCAATGTAGGCGGACAGCTGACGGTATGGCTATGTGTGCGTGTGCGTGTGGGTGGATGCGCAGCGGACAAGCACGAGTTCCAGGCCGAGACGCGCCAGCTGCTGGATATCGTGACGCACTCCATCTACACGGACAAGGAGGTGTTCATCCGCGAGCTCATCTCGAACGCGTCGGACGCGCTCGAGAAGCTGCGCCACGTGCAGGCCACTGGCGCCTCGGTCCACGAGCCGGAGCTTGAGCCCAGGATCGTGATCACCACCAATGAGGCCGAGAAGACGCTCACGATCGCCGACTCGGGCATCGGCATGTCCAAGAATGAGCTGATCGAGAACCTCGGCACGATCGCGCGCTCGGGCTCCAAGGCGTTCCTGGACCAACTCAAGGAGACGGTAAGCGCACAGATCTTCTGCTCTCTCATCGGAGACTTGCTAACATGTTTGCTGCGCCGTCGTGTCAGTCGCCTTCGGAGTCGGGTGACGCGCTCTCTGGCATCATCGGCAAGTTCGGTGTCGGCTTCTACTCAGCGTTCATGGTCGCCGATCGCGTTGAGGTGTTCTCGCAGTCGGCCATCTCGGGCAACCAGAGCTATGTCTGGAGCTCGGACGGCAGCGGGTCGTACGAGATCGCCGAGGCCTCGGAGGTGACTCGCGGCAGCAAGATCGTGATCCACCTGAAGGAGTCGTGCAAGGAGTATGGCACGGCGGCCAAGGTTGAGTCGATTATCCGCCGCTACTCGAACTTCGTATCGTTCCCGATTCAGCTCAACGGCGAGACGGTCAACACCGTCCAGGCGCTGTGGACCAAGAGCGAGAGCGACGTGACCGAGGAGGAGTACACGGAGTTCTACAAGTTCATCGCGAACGCGTTCGATGAGCCGGCGTACCGCCTCATCTTCAAGTCGGACGCTCCGATCGAGCTCAAGACGCTCTTCTTCATTGGGTCGTCCCACACGGAGCGCTTCGGCTATGCGCGCCTTGAGCCAGGCGTGAGCCTGTACTCGCGCAAGGTGCTGATTGAGCGCAACTCGCCGGACATCCTGCCCGACTGGCTCCGTTTCGTGCGCGGCGTGGTTGACAGCGAGGACCTGCCGCTGAGTCTGTCGCGTGAGAAGATGCAGGACAGCCGCCTGATCCTGAAGCTGAAGGACGTGCTGACTCGCCGCATCATTCGCTTCCTGGAGCAGCAGTCGAACAAGGACCCGGAGAAGTTCGACAAGTTCTTCAAGGAGTTCGGCCAGTTCATCAAGGAGGGCATCTGCACGGACTTCAGCAACAAGGACGCGCTCGCCAAGCTGCTGCGCTACGACTCGAGCCAGATGGAGACCGACAAGCTGACCACGCTGGACGAGTACGTGTCGCGTTGCCCGCCCGACCAGAACGAGATCTACTACCTGTGTGCTCCGACCCGTGCGATCGCCGAGGCCTCGCCTTACTATGAGGCCTTCAAGTACGTTCATGTGCAACGCGCAGGATGGCGTGCACTCCTGGTACTAATTCGCGGTTGTTGTTCTTGCTGTCCACAGGAAGACGAACAAGGAAGTGCTGTTCGTGTACAGCCCGATCGACGACTTCGTCATGACGAACGTGGGCGAGTTTAACGGCCGGAAGGTCGTGTCGGCCGAGCACGCCAAGCTCGTCATTGCCGACGATGATTCGACGGGCAAGAAGCTGTCCGAGGACGAGCAGCGCGTGTTCGGCGCGTGGCTCAAGCTCACGCTCGAGGACACGGTCAAGGAGGTCAAGGTGCGGTGCCCTAATGTCTTCCGCTCGCTGTCATCGCCAGTCCTTTGACCTCTGCTGTCTGTTCCACGCGCTTCAGTTCACGTCGCGCCTGAGCGACTCGCCCGCCATCATCTCGGAGCACGAGTCGGCGTCGATCCGCAAGTGCGTACAGCCTGCTGCCACTGGATGTAGTGCGTCTGTCACTTACTCGCCTTCTTCTGTGCCGGTGCGCAGGATGATGGCCATGGTGAACGACCGCACGGGCCAGGACATGAGCGGCTTCAACAAGTACGTGGTGGAGGTGAACCCGAGCCACCAGATCATCGTCGACCTGAACCTGCTGCGCGAGGAGAACGCGCCGCTCGCCGAGAAGGTTGCTCGCCAGGTACGCTCACCGCCCCAATCCGTCGCTTGAGGGTGACAACCCAGCGCTCACTACTCGCGCTGCGCCTCCAGATCTACACGAACGCGACGGTCGCGGCCGGGCTCGTCGACGACGGCCGCACGCTCCTGACCGGCCTCAACGACATCCTGGGCGAGCTGCTGCAGCAGAGCCTGCGCGGCAAGCCCGAGTAGAAGCGCCGGGTGCTGTAGCGGGTCGTGTCCTAGTCGGGCGGCACTCATAGAGCCTCGAAGAGCCTCACAGACTCGGCGACGGAGCCCGCCGCCTCCATGTGTTGCGTCCACCGCCCTCGACTTGCATTCACCACCAGCATCCATTGCATGCTCACCAGGTTTCAACAAAACACGGTATGAGTTTCTCACCCTGTTCCGACAATTTCCGCCGTGAGAGACCCTACCGTCACCGCGAGAAGTATACGTCCACCGATCGCTTCGAGAGGCGCACCACTCATAAAGCGGGGGCCATTGACCGATCAATCCGACCACTCACTGGTCGTCTTGCGGCTCGCGCTCCGGCCCGCCCCGCGCCATGGTGTTCTCGTTCCGCGCGGCGGCGTCTCGGCTGAGCCCCGGAGCCGCGGCCGTCTTCCTGGGCGGCGTGTCGGCGGGTTTCGCGACGCGGTCGCTCGCGGCGGCCGAGAGCAAGCGCGACCTGCGCGACCTCGAGTTCGGCGTGCCGCTCGAGCGCAAGCGTGTGGACCCCTTCTCGCCCTTCTTCCCGTCCGACAAGCACCCGTGCACGCACGCGGGCATGTTCATCCCGGGCTGCCACGAGCTCAAGATCTTCTCGGGATCGTCGCACTTCGAGCTCGCGGACGACATCGCGCGCCGCCTCGGCACGCGCGTCGGTAAGCTCAAGCTCGGCCGCTTCGCAGACGGAGAGGTGCAGGTGCAGATCGGCGAGAGCGTGCGCGGCAAGGACGTGTACCTCGTGCAGAGCCTGTCGAACCCGGTGAATGACAACGTCATCGAACTGCTGCTCATGGTCAGCACCATGCGCCGCGCCAGCGCCAAGCGCGTCACCGTCGTGCTGCCCTACTACGCCTACAAGCACCACCGCCGGTTCAACCCCATGTCGACGAGCATGAACTCCAAGTTCATCCAGAGCCCGGCCGCCGACATCGCCAAGATGCTTGAGGTCATGGGCGTCGACCGCGTCATCGCCGTCGACCTGCAGATGCGCGTCGACGGACACGAGGCCTGCTTCTTCAGCTCCAACATCCCCGTCGAGACGCTCGAGACCATCATGGCCGGTGTCGAGTACTTCGCCACGCAGGTCTACCTGCGCCGCCCGCTCGTCGTCATGGCCCCCAATCCGGAGTGCCTGCGCCGCGCGCGCATCTTCCAGAACGGGCTCAACAAGTGGCTGCCGGACTCGCCCGCCAAGTTTGCCGTCTTCTTCCACGGCACGGGCAAGGGGGAGAGCGCGGAGGCTGAGATCGTCGGCGATGTGGACGGCGCCGACGTCATCATCGTCGACGACCTCGTCGACACGAGCGGCACGCTGGCCAAGCTGACCAAGCTGCTGCGGCAACGCGGAGCCCGCAAGGTGTTCTGCTTTGCGTCGCACCCACTGCTGAACGGTGACGCCGAGAAGATGATCGACGACCTGGATGTGTCCGAGGTCGTCGTCATGGACACCATCCCGGGCGACCGCAAGGGCTTCCACACGGACAAGCTCAAGCGGCTGTCTGTCGCCCCCATGCTGGCTGAGCTCATCCAGGCCGAGCACTTCAAGGCCCACTCGTACATCGACAAGCCCACCCCTCGCGAGGACTTCAATTACACGCACCACATGTAGAGCCCCGCGTGGTCTGGACTGGCCATTCGCTCCTCTCGTTGCACGTGGCTGGGTGGTCGGCGAGTCGCTCGATCGGTCGATGGAATGTGATGGACGAAAAATCGACTCTGCGTGTTGAACATCACATCGGTGTTGCTAGTCTACTCTGTGCAGGCTGACGGACATGACGACTGCCTACTTCCTCCGCTGATGCAGTCCGCACTGCTCAGCATTGGAGACATCGCTGCATCATATTCACTCCACTTCAGCCCAGACAAACTCGTCGCTTCCGCTATCACCGACGTACTCGCCCATGCCCTGGACGTTCCCTGGATGGATCGGGATGTCCTTGACGGAGAACGGGATGCTCAGGTTGCCACTGCCGGCGCCGACGGCGATGTTGCCGTGGCGGATCTCGAACGCGAGGCTGTTGTGGAAGTACATTTGCACCACTCGCTCGCACGCCTCAAAGCGCCGCACCTCCGCTGACAGCGTCACGTTGTGATGCTCATGCGAGGACCACCGAATGTGCTTCGTGTCGAGAATGTGCACCAGCTTCTCCGCATGTGAAGGCGGCGACGAAGGTGGAGACAACGGCGACAGAGGCGGATCGACGTCCTTGTAGAGCAGGTCGAACTCGATCTCATAGAGGTCGAAGCGGATCGGCAGCGGGTTGTTGACCGTGATGAGCACCTTGAGCTCCAGCAGGCACTTGCGCGCCTTTGAGTCGAGCTGCTTGAGCGTCGGGTGGATCTCATAGTGCCGCAGGAGGGCCGGCTTGCCGTCAATCTTTGCTGGGATGTCGACTTTCACGTCCACCAGATCCAGCACTTGCAGAGAAAAGCACTCGGTGGCGGGGTTGTGCCCCGACACGTGAAGCGCGATGTCGTGGCCGGCGAGATAGGTCGCCAGCATGCTCTGCAACGGCGCGGACTGAGACTTGAACACCTCCGTGTACGCCGAGATGAACGTGTTCCCCCCGCCAAGGAGGAACCGCTTCATGCCAGCCATCAGAATCGTTTGATGCGCTTCGCTCTGCACTCGGATGGACAGCGACGGGATGTTCCAGAGCAGGTGCGACGCGTAGTCGAACGACACGTCCGTGAACGCGAAGATCTCCTCCTTGAAGGTCTGCACCTGGAAGTTGGACAGCACGATCGTCTTGAGTATCTGCGATACGATGTGCTGCAGCTCGCTCCGGAGCGCGTTGATGATCCCGCGCGGCGCCGGCTTCTGCAGCTGCTGCGAAGTGAAGAACGGGTCCCACGTGTCGATCCACGCGCCAAGCCACTCACTCTGCGTGCTGCCACTCTCATGAAGACTCAGTCGTGTGCCAACAAGACGCGCGATGTCTACATTGACGGTGAAGGGCACGAGCAGGCAGCCAATGTGGATCGGGACGGCGCCAACGACGTCGAACGCTCCCTCATCGGCAATGGCGAGCTGGTAAAGCGTCTCGGCGCTCGTGAGCATGCGGATGTCGACGTCCGCGACCACTGTGGACACGCCGGAGCGCAGCTGGAAGTGCGGTAGCGCCACGCGCAGCAACGCTGTGCCGTTCTTCTCGAGCGTGACGGCCGTCGGACCGACCATCGGGGAGCAGTACGACGGGTTCTGGAACTCGACGACCACCTCTCCCGAGGTCTCGGCGTGGCACAGGTCCGGGAGCGTCAGCTGGTCCAACGAGAAGGACGTCTTGCGCAGCAGCGCCACGAACAGCAGGTGCACCATGAGCAACACGACGGCCAGCGCCGCCAGCAGCAGCTTCCACGGAGCCACGCGCGAGCCGGCCGACCGCCTCGCCGACCGCCCCGTTACCACCGCGTCCCCGTGCTCGAGCGCATCAGCTTCGCCAGCTAGCAGAGGCTCCAGGTCGACAGAGTCGTTTTCCGTCCGTCCGCCGTCGCTGGATGATCGCCAGTCGCTCGGTGTCGTCATCTTCGCATGCAATGCGGACGCGAAAAGTATCTCTTCGCGACATTCTTCAAGCAAGTGGCGTGTGGGGTGGAATCCCAGCTTGTTTTCAACCAATGATAATGGATTGTAGACTGATTTAGACCAATGAGAGAGGAGAACGGAGAAACCAACGCGCCTTCAACATCACCAGATGCGGTATGGACTCATGGAGGCAACGACGCGCCTCCGCGACTGCTTCCAGCGCGCAGCCGACGCCCATGCGGCTGCTTCTCGACCTGGAGAAGCCTCTGTGGGATGTGGAGAGGCTCTGCTGCAGCTAGTGGCGGCCAGTCACGAGGGAGGAGACGACTTCCGCGCGGCGCTGGCAGCCAGCGATGGGGTTGGAGAAGTCGACACCGGCCGGCCGCTTCTCGAGATACTACTGCTCTTGGCTCAACGGGGCAGTGATGTAGCGCAGGCCGACGCACTACTGGAGACGGCGGCGCGAGCGCTCGCGATTGCCCCGACGCTTGGCCTCCCGCCTCGCGAGCACGGCCGGCTGGTCCGGCTCGCGCTCGAGGTTGCTGCAGAAGTGCTTCAATCATCGTCGAGCACGTCTCCGAGCGCTGAAGTGCGCGGTATAGCGGTCAGAAATGTCTCTGGGTTGATGCGACGGCCCGAGGAAGACGCCGACGTGCTGCTGACGGCCATCAAGGTGCTGGCCTTGCTCCTGCGAGAGCGTGCAAGCAGCCACATCGAGCTCCTGATGGACTCTGTATCCATTTTGGTGCGGGTTCTGGCGCGGATCGTACGTGTGCTTTGCGATATTGATGGGGTGTGTCCGCTCTGACTGACCTGAGCGAATGCTCCAGCCCCACCAACGCGTCGAGCTGATCCAGTCCGCTTGCGAGCTCCTGCTATCACTCGCCGACCAATCCGAACTAGTCCAAGTCATGGTGTCTTACCAACTCATCCGAGTGCTTGGCTCAATACTCCGGAGCTCGCACGAATCGTATGAAGTCGTTATCGCTGCCCTGCGGCTGCTGCATCGGGTTTCGCGAGATGTACATGTCCACGGGCAGATCATCAACGAGGGACTCGTCCCAGGGCTGTTTCAGGCGATCGACCGCAGCTTCGACTCGCCACTAGCGACGTCAGCGGCGTGCTCGGTGCTGGCTGCCGTGATGGAGTTTGCGGAAGACTGTCGCCTGGATCTGTCGCCATTCCTGGACGCGCACTGCGTCGGCTCGGTGCTCATCAAGGCAGCAGCCCACGGTCTTGGGGACGCCGAGATCTCCGCGAGCGTGGTTAAGTGCCTTGTCTGCGCGGCATCAAACCCAGTCGACCTCCCTCGGTTGATCAATTCAGCGGCGGTCGAAGGGCTGTTGGGACTCTTCATGGGTGCGACGACAGCGGATACTCGCGCGATCTTAGCTGAAGGCATTCGGCAGGTCATCACACTGCTTCCCAGAGCCGTGATCGAAGAGTTTGACATCAAAGACAGCGCGGCAACACTCCCAGCGCTGTTTCTGTGCCTTCGACACTACCGCGAGGACCTGCGGCTTGCTTCACAGGTGTTTGCGATCGTCACGAGGCATTGGAAAGCACATGTACGCATACCCTGCGGCTTCGTTGGAGAGAAGTGGCCGCTCACATGCTTGTGGATCCGAACTTCACGCTCAATCAGGGACAGAATGTGCAGTCGATCACGGGGTATGTGGAGATCGCCGTGGATCGGATCCAGTATGCCTTGGCTCGGGAGTTTCCGTCGTGGATGATTGAGGTCAAGCTGCACTCCTGCGGACCATCAGGGTGAATTCTCGGCATTGACATTCGTCTTTGTGTTGGTCGTAGGTTGTGGAGTTGTGCAACTTTGTGCGCGAGATTCTCTTGGCCGACAACGGTAGTGACATCCTCACGTGCTGCGGAGGGGGTGAGTTGGTGGCTTTGCTTCGAGTGAAGCTATCCTCAGAGATCATACCAGATCCAAGTACAGCGCAGGGAAACTCGGCAATGGCGTCTGCTGGCTTGAGAATCATCAATATCCTGATGGAGCTGTTGGGGAGCCTCCAGTCGACGGCCCCAGCGCAGTCATCAGGTGCTCTGTTTACCGAACCGGAGGGCTTAATAACAGCCGCAATTCCCAAGGTAGCGATCTCCAAGACCAAGTCAAGTTCACAAGTCTCACCAAATGACCGCCCAGGTGACGGTGACTACGTGGAGTACGTCGCCTTTGTCGTTCAAAGCGAGAGAGCAGTGTACAAGCCTCGACGAAGCGTCTCCCATCAGCCACCTGATCTTTCACCAGTCTACTCGACACCTCCGCCGCGGGAGGACGGTGGCATCAGCGCAAACTTGAGCGAGCCAATTGGTGTGAAGACAACACGTGTCGGTGAGGATGGCAGACCAGCCAGCAGTGAAAACAGTGCGCCAATCGACATCGAAGAGACTGGAGAAGATGCTAGCGATGCTAGTGATGCTGATGGAGATGACGAGGACGGGGATGAATGCGCGTTCAAACTCAGCGCGGACGATGAAGCAGTACTAGCAGACTCCCGCAACGACGCGGGGCTGTATGAAGCGGGAGATGAAGGAGATGATGCACCAGTGGAAGCTGCGGTGGTCGAAGCCACGATAGCGACTACGGGGTTGAACACAGCTTGCTCTCCAGGGCGTCCGCATCACCACCAAATGCCTGATACATTGATGGCCGGCAGTCTGACAGCGTTTGGTCTTGATCCAGCCCAGCTGGAAGATGGCGAATGCTGCTTCATCGGCAGG
>JAADYB010000244.1:0-29124 GCA_023338075.1 Phytopythium litorale
CTGGCCTTGTTTCCGCATCCGAGCCAAGCCTCTTCAGTGATATTGCACGGCGAGCCCACGCCGCGCGCGATCTGTGCCTCGCGAAGTCGGATCATGTCGGGGTTTGTGACACAGGACAGCACCTGCATGCGGTTGTTGTAGCAGATCCCCGTGGAGCTTTCTCTGCCAGCAGAACGAGGAGGGAACTCGCACTTCCGGAACGGGACGCCGCCGCACGAACTGATGATGTCGAATGCCAGTTCGTCCGTTGCGTTTGGCTGGTCAAACTTGATGGGTTGGCAAACGCCGTACGAAAACCGTTCAATCAGTGCCCGTGTCCCTGGTGTCGCCTGAGGATCATCTGCTCCTTGGCAAGTCGCTGCTGGGAAACCAAGTGCTGGATCGGCCGTGCATGCGCGTGTCGTGAGATCACACTCCCCCAGGAAGCCGTTGCAGCATAAATGGCTGCGCCGAAATACGACGAAGTGGACGAGATGGTGCAGTGGCGTGAGGTCGGGAATGGCCTTGAGCACGGGTAAATATGCGATCTCGAGTCGCTGGAGCGAGGGCACATGCTCGAGTGACGGAGCGTGCTCCAGCGAGAACATGTGCGCGAACACGGCACTGCGGAGGTTGGGGACACCGCTGAGAGGCGGCAACGCGAGCAGTTGGTCGTGAACGGCGAGGTGCAAGAACGTCAGATGCGGCATGTCGCTGAACAGATCGGGGTCAATGTGCTGCAGGTTCGGAAACAGCTCCTTGCCTTCGATGTGACTGTCCCAACATCATCGTCAAGAGTTAGCGTTTATTCGCACCTGCGATACATTGAGAGGACGCACAGATACTCAAGCATCCGGAACTCCTTCGCCCACGATGGGATCTCTTCTAGACCTGTGTATATCAGCGATCTGCTCCACACCACAGCACCAGTTCACCCGCCACAGACAGATAGAATCAGCTCATCACGACAGCTCTGCATGCAGCTCGGTGAACGTACATGCAGTGAATTTGTCGACATCCGCGAAGCGCGTCTGGCCAGCGCGGAAGGCCGCGGTTGATGAGCTGCAACACACGTAGGTCCCCGCTGCTGGCGAGCTCCGCCACCACATCGGTGTCGTCAAGCGGATGCATCCACTCGTCGTAAGTTCGCGGGGACCGGTCGGTATCGATGAGCGTGAGGCACGGACAAGTCGACGACGCGTTCGACTGCAATCGATGCGCAAACACGACGCACTGCGGGTAGCCCCCGCATACCGCGAGTGAGTGCGCCATTGCCGTCTCGCAGGTTGCAACCACAAGCGCAGCAAAGGCCACGAAGATTGCGGCTGCCATTCTTGGAACTGGTCGCTGGGGTTGTGGCGGTGGCTCTGAGTTTGCATCCGATGGGTCTGACGTGGTTCCCGCCGCCTCAGATGGCGAAAGCGCAAGTCTTGGCGGGCCAGTTGTGGCCACAGCACTCTGCTTGACGTGTACTACTAGCCTTTGCTGACGCAGGAGTGCGGCGACGACTGCGCGGAAGCGGTTGCAGAACGACAGGTTCATGCAGAGCTGAAGCGCGAGGTTTCCCGGCGTGTGGAACCGCAGCGAGTCGAAGCACGCGAGGAAGAAGGCGATCTCGGCGGGGTCCGCTGCTGCTCGAGCCAAAAGCTCAAAGCTGCCAGTCGGCAGCACATCAACGTTGACTTGGAACGCCGCGGCGTCAAAGTCGAAGTTGACGTAGCTGTAAATCAGCACCGCGATCGGGTATCCGACAGCCGCAATCAGATCAAAGCTAAGTGAAGGAGGTGGTGAGATCGGAGTCGTTCCCAGGAGCTTGCAGGACGACCACACGTACTTACATTGCATCGATAAGGATCTCGGACATCGCTGAGTGGCTCGA
Organism: Phytopythium litorale; assembly: GCA_023338075.1. Taxonomy (NCBI): domain Eukaryota; phylum Oomycota; class Peronosporomycetes; order Pythiales; family Pythiaceae; genus Phytopythium; species Phytopythium litorale. The sequence goes on from JAADYB010000244.1 coordinate 1,859, forward strand.
CAACAAGATGAAGGCGGCGCACGAGAGCGCGTTGGCCGACAGGAAGACCGCGTAGGCGCGTGCCATGACAGTTGGGAAACCCGACTCAAGGATCTGATGCAGCTGGATCGATTGAACAGCGAGGTCGACCATTTTCAGCACGGCGTTCTTCGGTCGGAGACATTACATTATGCAAGAAAGCAGCGTGTGAGCACAGAGATGAACAAGCGAATGCCCTATCGAGACGTACCCAGAGCTTTCGGTAGTGCCCCGTGATCCCCGTGAGCTCTTTCCAGAACCTCACAGCGTGGCGACTCCCCTGGATCACGATCTCTCTCAGCGGGTGCTGGTGCTGCTGACTTGCAGCGCGGGGCTGGCGCTGCCACTGCGCCAGCTCCCGCTCGGCCCTCGCCAGCCAGCTCTCGGTCTCCCGCCGCCAGACGGTCATTTTGAGCACGATGTAGGCGTAATACCCGTCGACGATCGCCAATCCAACCACTGCCGCGTACTTGATGCCTCGGTCCGCGTCCACGATGAGCCAGAACTGGCCGTCGTCCAAGCTGCCTGTGCCCATGAGCGTGTTGGCAGTCTCGTTCGGCGCGAGCGCCAGCACGATGAGCCACGTTGTCCACGCGACGCACACGAGCGCGACTGTCAACATTGCGAGCCCCAGACGCCCGAACGCCTGCGAGAACCCCAGCGCATTGGCGAGCGCAGCTTGTGTGCGCCACTTCTGTGGTCTGGAGGAGCTTGGGGGGCTTGTCAGAAGCGGAGGGCGAGATAGCGACGCTGGAAGCGGAGCGACTTGGTCCGGCATGGGGCGGAGGGAGTTGTGCGTCGCTGCTGATGGTTCAATGGTGGATGTCTGGGTGTTGTCCACAGCAAGCACCAACAGTCTAATGATAAATCCCCATGACAAACATAGACGCAGCTCAATTTCAGAGGCAAAGTTGACTGCAAAACCTTGGCGAGGCGATACCGATCAATCCGCAGCGGGGCTCTCCTCACCACTTGCTCACGCTACTCTGCTCGGGGCTCCCGCTGCTTTATAAATGGTAGTCGATTCCCGAGTACTCGTCCGTGTCCTGGCCGACGGACTGCGAGTTCTCCAGGCCACGCTGCCGCAGCCCGCTCGACGACGAGCGGCTATCAGCGTAGTGCGAGCCCATCGTTGACAGGCCCACGAGCTCGGACGACGGCAGCGACCGGATCGACTGGATGTTGGCGTGCGAGGTGCGATCCGTCTCCACGTCCATGTGCGAGTTCTGCTGCGTGAACAGGTCCAGTCCCTCGAGGCCCACAAGCTCCTCGACGCCGAGAATGTCGGCCATCTTGAGCTGGAACCGCTTCTTGTACAGCTTGGGGGCGATCGCAGAGAGGCCGTCGCCGTCGACGCCCTTGAACGCGATCTTGAAGAAGCGCTCGAGCCGCTTCTGGAATGTCCAAGTCTGCAAAATATCGATCACGCCCAGGTGGTAGTACGCCGGACCCACCACCGTGTTGGCCATGCGCATTCCCGACCGAGGGAGCCGCCGGCCGGACGACGACACGGACGTGTTGCTCTCCGTGCGAGTAGTCCGGAAACCCTCCATCTGCCGCGACACCTTGCGGCTCCGGCCCATGTCGCCGATAGCCCCGATGTTGGACGAGGACACGCTCGCGTGATGCCTCGACTTGGACGACGGCGGAAGCACCGGCGGAGGCCCGCCGCTCTTGGACAGCGGCCCCGCAGCGCTCCGGGGATCCATCATGGATTTCTCTGTGAACGGGTTGTAGACCGACGACCGCGGGTTGCTCGGCGGTTCGGACGGCTGCGCGTGCGCCGGAGAAACGGGGATCTTGCCTTCGCCGTCCTCATCATCACCCTCGTCCACAACGTACTCAACTTCGTGGATGCCCATCAGCAGAGAATAGTCCATGATGCCGAACGAGCACAGCAGGTCGCTGTCGGCACAGAGTTGCCTGTACAGGTCGATCGCGACGTCGCGGTCGAGCTTGAGCTTTTGCGTCAGGTCCGAGTCCTTGAGCACAACGTTCGGCTCGTGGCCTCCGAGACGCATCGTGCAGTGCGTGTTGTCTGAGCCCGAGCTCTGGTAGACGTACTTGCGGTTGCAGTGTCGGCACGTGACCTTCTTGCCGCGCTTCGGCAGGTCGCCGTGTCGGTTCACCCACGAACCCTTGATGTCGAACCGGGAGTGGATGATCTGGTCCGTGTCGAACAAGTTGGCCATGACGATGAACGAGAACTGCTTCCCGTACAGCTCGAGGCAGTGGCAGCCGTAGAAGCGCGTGAGCAGCGAGTTCGGGTTCGAGCACAAGTAGTCGGCGTACTCTTGCGCGATGCTGCGCAGGAACGTGCACTCCTCCTTGCTCGTACTCTTGACAATCAGCGCGCCGTCGGCCGAGAAGAACATGAAGGCGCCACTGGCGCCTTCACTCAGTCGTTCCTTCGCTGTCGCGGACAGCGACTGCAGGTACATCTCGTTGTTGACGCCGAACCGCTCGCGGATCTTCTTGAAAGCGTGCGGCTCGTAGTCGTGGAACGTCTTGGTGCGCTCCGAGTGCTTCGAGACGCGCAGGTTCTCGTCAAACGCGCCGTTCTCGTCCGAGTTCTGGCGAGGATACGCCGCGTACGCGTTGGCCGCGATCGGGACAGCCGTCACGGGGCCAGAGCCGCCCTTCGTCTGCGGCAGCAACGCCAAATGCTGGATGCGCTGCGAAGCCGGGAGCCGCTCGGCCGCCTGGACGGCCTGGATGATGCCCGACGTCGTGTAAAAGAGCACCTCGCGTCGCAGCGCGGCGTTCACCTGCGGGTTCAAGTCGACGTCGACGTCGACGCTCTTCTCGCCGAGGCACTGCGTAAAGTGAGCGACGTGGAAGTCGTTGAGCGCGAACCAGATGACGAGGTCGAGGTACCCCTTGCCGGCGAGTAGGAAGTTGAGCAGCTCGGCGGACACGTCCTTCTTGGACCGGTCGCGGCTGAGAAACTTGATGTAGACGATGACGACGATGATCCAGTAGAAGGTGACGGCGAAGACGTTGAAGCGCGCGCGGTTGATGGACTGGACGCGTACGGCGTAGGTCTCTGGCATGCCTTCGCTGAGGCGCTTCCAGGCCCATACCCAGACGACGATGCCGAAGACGATGAAGAGCCCCATCCAGATGTAGAAGAAGAGCCAGCTGATGATGTTGGCGTTGACGGCCTTGTAGTCGGTCGAGAAGTTCATGATGACGCTGTAGTTGTTGGGGCACGTGTCCATGTCGTCTGGCTCGAGGTTCTTGAGCGCGTTGGTCCAGCACACGCCCAGGTCCGAGTAGCCCGCCCAGTCGTCCGTGTTCATGAGCAGCAGGCCCATGACGAGCCCGATGCCCCAGGAGAAGAGGTGGAAGAGCCGCGTGTTGCGCTTGAAGTCGGTGAACGGGTTGGTGAGGCTCATGAGCAGGTTGGCCGTCATGCAGAAGAACCAGCACTCGGAGGCGATGAGCGAGAACTCGAAGAGCCCGGCGAAGACGTCGCAGGCGGCGCCGGCGCCGCGCAGCGAGGAGCAGCCGCATTGGAGGTTGGTGCTGCTGCAGAGCGCGTCGCAGTCGTAGAAGAGGCAGCGCACGAACTGCTGCGCCAGCAGCTGCAGCACGAAGAAGGCGTCGGCGATGGTGCGCCAGAAGACGAGCGGGTTCGGATGCTGCCGGTAGCTGGGCACGCTGGCGTACGAGAGGATGACGAAGAAGACGGAGAAGACGGAGAGCACGGCGCCCCAGATAAGCCCGGGCGAGAGGTTGTCGTACGAGCTGGCCATAGCCAGCACGAGCGCCAGTACGAACGCGAAGAACATGGCGAGCTGGAACCAGCGCGTGGTCGACTGCAGGCACGTGCGCATGCCCGGCGGCGGCGGCCCGCGCGACTCCTGCAGCATGTTGACGTCCGGGTCGGACGCCGTCTCGGACGACACGCCGAGGCTGCGCGACGACGACTTGGGCGAGTACGGCGCGTGCCCGGCCGCAGGGACCGGGCCCCCGCCCAGCCGCGGGTTGCGCTCGTACATGCGGCGGCTGTCCTGCAGCAGTCTCGGCGGCGTCCCGAGAAAGGGCGGCGGCGATTCGCGCGCGTCCGGCGCCGGAGCGGGCGACCCGCGGGCGGCGGAGATGTCGCTTGGGCCGCGCGGAGGCCGCGGAGGCGGCGTGGGCGCGGGGCGGGGTGCGCGGCGGGCGCGGGGCAGGTGGCGGGCGGCGGCGCCGGAGGCGGCTTCTTCGGGTGGGCGGGCGGGGACGTTCACCCGGAGACGCGGGCAGACGGCGATTCACGATGGCCGGACGCCCGGAATTCACGGTACTGCGGTTACCGTCACTCTGAGAGACAGTGCTTCTGCTCGCTCCCCCTCTCTGCCGCTGAACTCTGGAATGGACTTGGTGTTTGTATGCGAGGAGGAGATATGGAGCGCTCTATACGTGTGGGACGAAGGCGGCGGGTGTGCTGCATCGACTATTAGAGGCTTGTAAAAGGAGCAGTTCAAAACCGGATGGTGGTTCGGGTTACAGAAGTTTCGCACAGAAGTACTGTATTCCTGAACCCACGATTTTCTTGGACCCAATATCCTGAACTAGCGTGAACCAGTGCTCAAAACACAACTTCTGGGAACAGAATCCCTCAATATACGGACACCACGCCATTCTAGATGGCGACACTTTTGTCCTTGAAAGAAGCTCCAAGCGGCGCCGATCCTGCCATGGTGGGGCTCAGTAAAAGTCCTCGTCGACGCGGTTGAGCTCGTCGCGCACGTGCGCAATGTCCGCCAGGTGGTTCTCCTTGATGTGCAGCACCTCTGCGACGCGCGCCCGGTTGCGGCGCCACTCGTCGTCCTTGGCGCGCCGCAGGAGCTCGGCCACGGCGGCCAGGCTCTGCTCGCGCATGACGTCCTCCTGCGCCAGCAGCTTGCCGATGTGGATGTCGTGCGATCCGTTGATGGCATTGTTGAGCGCGTCGCGGTCGTTCAGGATCGCGCGGCACTCGTCCGTCAAGAAGTCGTCCTCCTCGCCGTCCTCGGTCGCCATGCGCTCCAGCAGCGTCACGGCCAGCTGACTCACGCCCTCGAAGAAGTTGTTCTCCAGCACCTCCACCGCGCGAAAGTGCTCCGTCGCTACGTCACGCGCCTCGGCGCCAACACCCTCGATAGACCCTTCCATGCTGCCGATCAGCTCCTGCGCCGCCTCCACCAGGTCCGACTCGATGTTCATCAGCTCGTGGTGCAGTTTCTCCGCCAGCGACTCGGCGTCGTGCAGCAGCTGCAGTCCGGCCGCGGTCGACTCGCTGTCCGCCGTCGGGCCGCCCGAGCTGGAGGCGCTCGCTTGCTTGAGCAACTGCTTGGCGGAGCGCCGGTACGCTTCGATGGCGCGAATGCTGGCTTCTTGTGCCTCGACCTGCAGCTTGCCGTACTTGTGCTTGAATACGTCGACCTCCTTCGTGAGACTCCCGTGCTTCTCCAGCAGCACGAGCTTGACGTCCTCGGCCGCAGTCTTAGCCTTCTCCATGTAGTCTTCAATGATGCTCCGAAGGCCTGGTAGCACCTCTATCTTGCTCATTTCCGTGTCCTCTTTGAACATGTCGGTCAAAAGCGTCTGCGAGTCAAGGTAGCGTCAGTGGTCGTTGCTCTACTGCGTGCAAAAGTCCACAATCCATGCGTAATGATGCTGACCTCGAGAATGATGACGTTGGCGTCTCGGAGCATGGACAAGTACTTCTGGTGCTCCGCCTCACGCGCCAAGGCAGCGTCTTCGATCGCCTTGACCTCCTTGAGCTCCTCCAGCTCGTCCTGGTACTGCTCGCGCGCCTGCACGGCCTCATTCGAGTCGACCAGCGCGTAGTCCAGGTACTGCAGTCGCTCCAAGTGCGCCAAGATGAACCTGTGGGGCCCAAACCGAGAGTACATAAGCGACTGCGCCTCAATGATCTGGTACTCAAGTCATCACGAGCAGCGACTCTCACGGGCGGTACTCAGGGTCAGAGCAAACCGGATTCCCTCTCAGGTTCAGGACACGGAGCTTGTCGAGGCATTTGAGGTATAGAAGCCCTTCGGTCGATGGCAGCAGATTGTTGCCGAGGGAAAGCACCTACGAGCAGAACATTACAATGTAAGTCTCATTCATAGGCCCAGCACAAACGAACACTCGTCGTAGCAACATTTTACCTGAAGCTGTTTGAGCGAGTCGAGGTTCTCGACCTTGGAGATGCAGTTGTTGTACAGGCTGAGGTCGGTGAGCTTGACAAGCGACTCGAGTCCCTTGATACTCGAGATGTTGTTGAACGACAGGTCGAGCCACTCGAGCTGCACGAGATGGCCGATGCCATCGATCTCCTGGATCACGTTGTTGTCCAGCTGCAGCTTGACGAGGTGCCGGAGCGTCTCCAGGTTCTCGATCTTGAAGATGTTCTGGAAGGACAGCGACAGCGTGTGCAGCTTGAGGAAGTCGACGCTCTGGTCCGCCTCGTCGACCGCGTTGTTGTTGGAGGGATCCACGTCCGCGAGCGTCGCCTTCTTGATCAGCTCGTCGCTGATCACCGCCACGTCGGCGTGTCGAACGCCCAGTCGATGCATCTCGCCTCAAACGCCCTCGCAGTCGTTATGTGGTGAGCGACGGGAGGTGGCGGCGCTTGATCAGCTGCTGCGGGGTTTGTGAGCTAAAAATAATACTGCCTGGACATGAAGCATTGCTACCGCTTCAACAGGATGCATCTGGGGAGAGATCGCAAATCATGTTTGAGCAATGAGGACTCATTGAGGAGTGCATCTACTAGTGTACACGGAGCGACTCTATCGGGGGGTCACTTGCCTGCTAGACAGAGATGTGGTGGCTGCCAGTCGCCAGTGAAGACGGGTGGGCCGTTGACCCATCGTGCTGGTGGGTTCTGGAGCTCTCACGGTCGTCCACATCGTCAACGATGTCGTCGATTTCGACATCACCCGGACGCACAGCGGACGGCAGCTTCCGGAGCGGCTGGAGAGTCTGGCTGTGCAGTTGCTGCTCCATCTCGATGGCCACGTCGACGGATCCCAGCTGGTCGTCGGTGATCTGCTCCTTGAGCGCCACAACTGGCTGCGGCAGGTCTACCATGGTCGCGGACTCGAACAGCCGGCGCAACAGTCGCTTCATAGAGACAGAGTCCACAACAGGGGGATGTCAGCATTAACCAACAGTATCACACGATTTGCCGCAGCTTACCTGGTAGTGGCGGAACTTGTTGGTGACATGGTGGACGACCAGAAGGGAGAGCAGCGGGTACAAAACGCCACCGGCGATCGCGAGGTAGACGCATAGGCCAACCTGCCAGCACTTGCGGCCGGTCGGGTTCTCGTTGCAGCGGTTGAACTGGTCCTTGTAAAAGGTCGTCTCGAGCACGACGCGGTACACGCACACGTACCAGACAGCCACGACCGCCAGGTACAGCACGCCGACGGCGACGCACAGGTGCATGAGGTACCTGTCGGCGGCCGTCTTGCGCGCCGTGGAGATCAAGAACACGGCCCAGACGACGGAGAGCAGCGCGAAGCCCGAGATCGCCGACATGGCAAGCTGCAAGAAGGTGACCGCCCCGCCGCAGTACACGTCCATCACCTGGCAGTACTGCCGGTGCAGCTCGCCCACCGCGTCCGCGCAGAACTCGCGCTCCGCCGCGCTGCAGGGAGTTCGATGTGAGCCCAGGAGTCGGTCACGAAGAAGCACCGGTCGAGAGGCACGCACCACTGGCTCGCGAAGGACTCGGCGGCGCTCGGCTGCGGCGGGACCCAGAGCGAGTTGCCAGGGTCGTAGGCCGCGGCGCCCACGTGCTCGGTGAAGTTGAGCCAGAGGCCGATGCCCTGCGAGTAGTAGGCAGTCGCATCGGCGGCCGAGCGCTCGCCCGACTGCGTCAGCCAGAACGGCGCGAGCGCCACGAACCACGAGAGCAGCGCCAGCGCCGCCGCCAGCGCCACCACTGTAGCAACAGACGGACGCGCGCGCAGGTCAGTGGTCAGTCCCTCGCCACGGCAGCCTGGAGGCGCGAGCAGGCGGCGGGCAGACGCACCGGAGACTTGCAGTAGGCTCTTCATCGTCGCCGTCCGTGTGCCTGGAAGTGGCGGCGCAAGTGGAGACGCTCACCGCCCGTTACGCTGGCCGAGTGGGTCGCGAAAATAGATCGGCGGCTGATATTTTTGAGTGGAGTGGAGGGAGGTCGCGTTTCGTGACGGGGTTTTCGGCCTTGATTGGGCCAAGAGGTACACATGCCACCCGTCCGCGCGTCAAAAATCCATCGCCATCTGGGTCCTGCGTCCTCTTGATAGTGTCGCTTCAAGCTGATCATGGGTTTTGATGCGACACATTCTCCTGGACGGACCACACCTGAGACGCGGATTCTGACGGCCAAAGCCGAGAAGATCGGATCGACATGGCGCTGTTGCTGCTGCTGCTGGCGGTCTGCGCGCTGCTTGGCGCCTCACCGGGCGGTGCATCGCCCACGGCTGCCTCCTTGGCGTCTCCGGCAGGCCGCGCGCTGTCGACCAAGCTGTCGTTCGAGTGGGTGGCGGACCCGCACGCGGCGGAGGCGTGCGACAAGGACCCGGCGTGCACGAACCACGTCAAGCTGGGCTTCACGCTCGTGCCCATGAACGTCTCACGGTCGGCAGACGTGGTGTTCCAGTCGGCGGACCGGCCCGCGGGGCTCTCGGCCGTCGTCAACCTCGAAACGTACACTCAGCCCGGGTGCGTCATGAGCGGCTGCCACACGACGCGCGTGCTGGGCGTGCTGCCGCAGGAGGAGTGCTTCAACGTGCAGGTGCGCAAGGCGGCGGACCAGCCGGACGGACGCACGGCGCGCATCGACTTTGGCGGCATCTACTACGAGCACCTGCCGGAGGGCGAGCTGTACGTCAAGTTCGAGCGCCGTAACTACCTCACGGACGCCCACACGTGCACGTTCGAGGTGCGCGGCGGCTTCAAGCGCTGGTTCTGAGCGTCGCCGCTGCGTATTTCTGGCGAAAGTAGCGTCGCCAACAATAAAAGAGAGAGCTCTGCTGTTCATCCGCCGCGCGCGTCGCGTTCTCCGGTGCCGCCCTATTTCGGGGGACGAGCAGTGCTCCACCACAATCCCAGACGACCGACGGCAGCCTCAGCATCCACCCCAACTGGACAAACGGAGTGCACGACGCGATGGACGCGACTGCTAAGCCGGGCAAGGTGCAAGGTAAGCAGTCGGCTGTGGTGGCGCCGACCCCGCCCGTCCGCCTGCCCGACATGCCGCTCTACCACTCGGCTGGAGACCTTGCCCACAACAGCGATGGACACGGACAAGGAGGAGAGCGCCGACCCTGGCCCCGGTGGGCTCGCCGCTTTGCTGACTTGGGGTGGGGCACGAGCCTCGCGACGGTCGTGATCTTCTCGGCGTCGGCCGTCTGGAACGCGTTCCTGGTCGTGCTCAACCTCTCGCCGAACGCCACGGCTGACGCCCTCATGCTCACGGGCAACCTCGACAACGGGAAATTCTGGCAGTTCCCCACGCGGACAACCGCCGTGACCATTGCCAGCACGCTGCTGCTGCTCGTCGTCGTCGCCCTGTACGTTCACTTGCTGGTGCTGGTGCTGGCGGGTCCACGGCGGCCGCGAGCGACCCTCGAGTCCCAGGCGAGGCTGCGCAAGCTGCTGCGCAGCGCTGGAACGATCGCTCGACTCGCCTCGGCCACGTCGATCAGCGAGAAGCTGCCGCTGGCGGCGCTGCGCCGTCGCTCCCGCCCCGTATTCGCGAGGCTCTACGCTGACGTGCTCGTCTCGGACGGCAGATATCGCAAGATATGGGTAGGCTGCGTCTCGCTTTGCCGTCCCAGCTCGGTGATCGCTGACGCTGTCCTTCTTCCCGAGGTAGAACGTGGTGCTGGAGCTGCCAGAAGTGGTTCTCCAGGTGCTAGCGATGCGGACATACATGCGTCGCGGGCTCGACGAGCCGCTGCTCTACCTGTACGCGTCACTCATCGCGATGAACGCGTTCCTCGTGGTGTATCACGTGCTCATCGCGTGGCGACAGCACGTCTTCCACCAGGTTCTGCAGGACGCCATGTACGAAGTAGAGAGATGACTTGGTTGCTCTTGGGCACGGACGACTAACTGAGTATCTGTCATTGCCGCAGGCTCGACACGGTGTTTGCCGTCTTCTTCCCGGCGCTCGTGCTCGTGTACTCGGTCTTAACCTTCCACGACGACCTGAAAGTGGTCAAGATCATGCAGAAGTTTTTCCCGCCAAGCGCGTACGAGCGCACGGGCCGCATCTTCGTGGACGCTCGGCAGATCAACATGTTCAGCGCTGGGTACGAGAGCCTGTTGCTTCTCGACTCGCGCGGCATCTTCCTGCAGATCGGCTTCAACCTGCTCACGTGCCTCCGTTGGCACCGCATCATGCGCACGTTGCTTGAGCGTGCGCGACTGGCTGGTCACCAGCGCGAGCATCACGGACCGGCACTTGCCCCTCCGCTTCCAGGCTTGCCAGCAGCTGCGGCATCTGTTGTGCCATTCACCCAGGCACCGCCGGAGACCGTGAACCGCACCAAGCTGACGGGTTCGCCTGTGCCAGCTACCGACAAGGCTGTGGCTCCGAAACGCGCTGTCCCCGCTGTCGTCGGCGCCGCTTTCCTTGCCTTTGGCGTCGCGTGTATCGCGTCCGCCGCCGTCTCCATCCGCAGTGCCCAAGCCGCGTGTGAGGCGTACCCGTCGTGCATCCTTGTGTCGTACGTGTGGCCGCCCATTGGAGCGCCGGCAGCAGACGACTCGCTCCTGTGCAACTGCATCGCCTTCGTCGACCGTGATCTGGCACCCAACGCGAGCGAGGCGCTGCCCGATGTGACGCTAGATCTGGCTGCCGTCGCGCGTGCTGGGTCACTGGAGACCATCCAGCTTGTGAACCGCAGGATCAACGTCACGCTCCCGGACGAGGTATCCACGTGCACAAAGCTCCGCAGTTTGTACGTGACAGCCACTGGTTAGTGGTGCGCAAACGCACTTCTCGTCTGACTGGACGGCCGTCTTGGTGTTGCAGGATCTTGATCTACACTGGCATCCAAACACTCCCAGTGTGGGCGAACGAGACGTTCATGCAGCTCGAGTATCTGTGCGTCCACGAGTTGATGCGCAGCTGAGTCCTCACTGGTCTAATCAGCGCTTGTGGATGCTGCAGGCATATCCAAGGCTCGACTGACATCGAGATCAGACTTGACCCGAAGGACTTGCTCAAACTGCCCGATGGTTTGTTCAGCGGAATGAACCAGCTCACGACGCTTCGCATCTCTGGGCACACGGATCTGAAGCGTCTTCCACCACTGGAGTCGCTGCCGAAGCTTCAAACGGTCTTCCTGAGTCAACTCAAGTCCCTCGAAGATCTGCCGAGTCTTCGGAACCTCCCAAGTCTGCAAGTTGTGGCGCTCCAGACCATCCCGCGGGTTCGAACGCTTCCTGACCTCTCAGTATTCGAGAGCACACTCGACATATTGGTGGTACAAAACATGGGAGTCTGCTGCAGCGGGTTCCTCTCCAGCGGTGTCTGCAATACGAGCTTCCCGAGTTGCAGCGTGTCTTTCGACTCGGCTTCATTGCTGATGGCATCAGCCATCATCGCCAACTCCAACTCAATCAGCTCGGCGGTTCGTTCCACCAGCGTCAATCGTGCTGACAGCAATGTCTTCAAAAGGAGTCTGCTTGGATGGGACCCGCCACAGTGTTTGGACATGCCAGCAGACAGCGATTTGCTCCCGTCGAACGCGTCCCTGGCGTTCCTCGAGCGCTTCATGACTGCAGAGTCCGGTGCTTTTTGTGATGCAGCGGTTGCCAGTTACCTCTCTTCGCAGATGACGGCCCTTCCCGAGAGAACGAGCACCGATACATGCAAGGGCGTCTTGTACCGGGAGTGCTCGTCGGAGTCCAATGGCCCCGGTATCTGCTACAATTTGGAGCTCGGACACGTGCAGTGCGTGCGCTCGGAGTCCGTCATCGCCATGCGCAGAGCAGCGATCGCCGCGGGCTGCAGCTGCGACGCACGGGAAGAGCAGTGGCTTGGTTGCCAGTGACATCGCCACTCGATCGGTTGCAGGGTCCGACGAAAGACACGCTGGTTGAGTTCACACTGGTATTTCCATCCTCGGGCTATTTGGAAGCCAGTGGCTGCTGCTGCTGCACTAGTTACACCGCGTCGGAGCGCGTCGAGTCGTCGCGTGGACGGAGAGCGGTGACCTCCAGCACGCCCTTCTGCATCGGCTTGTTCTTGATGATGGCGTCTGGTCCGTAGATGCCCTTGGGCAGCCGCGCCAGCGGATAGGCGATCGTGTTGCGCTGGATCAACGTGCACGGGTCCGTGACCGAGGAGCACCCGAGTTGGCTTTCGTCTCCGAGCACGACGCCCATCTTCTTGCGTCCCGTGTCGTAGACCGCTCCGTCGCACTCGATGCATAGGTTACTGCCCGACAGGAGGCTCAGGTTCGCGGTGGTGACCTGGTTGCCGAAGTGGCTCTTGAAGCCGCAGATGCTGTCGCCGCAGTACCCCGGGTGGCACAACTCGGCCTCGTCCAGGATGATGGCGTTCTTGACCTCGCCCCGGAGCACGACGCGCTTACCGACGATCACGTCGCCGCGAATGTACGCGCCGCTGCGCAGCGTGGAGCCCGCGCCGATGATCGCGGGGCCCTTGATGAACACATTGGGCTCGATGCGCACGTTCCTGTCGATGAGGATCGACCCGTCCGACACGTCGAACGTCCCGCCGAGCACGACGGCGCCGTCGCAGAAGATGACGCGCTGCTTAGGCTGCTCGTCGCCGTCGCCGGCCGACTCGAACGAGCGCGACCAGCCGTGCGAGCCGCTACTCCGACTGCTGGACGCACGGGACACGCGGCGGCGCGGGGCCGTGTCCTTGTCGCTCGGCTCGAGGTTGACGACTAAGGCGGGCAGGAACGTCTCGGGGTCCACGTCCGGGTAGACGACAACCTCGGCCGTCTCGAGCGGGTCGACCCAGACCGGCGAGCGGTACTGGCGGCGGCTGCGCGCGTACGAGACGCGGCGTGGCTGGCTCGAGCTGCTCAGGCGGCCGGCGAGCGCCTCGTCCTCGTCGTCCGAGTCCGAGTCGTCGTGCGCCGCGGACCGGTGGAGCGTCGTGAGGTGCGCGATCTCGGACGAGCCCTGCATCCACTCGCCGTCGCGGAAGAACTGCGCCAGGTACGGCCGCAGCCGGTCCAGCGGCGCCAGGACGCTGGCGCAGTCGTCGAACACGCGCGCGTGGTCGAACTCCAGGCGGTGCGCGTCCGACACGTACGCGTCCAGTCGCAGCGCCGGCGGCACGTCCTCCGCCCGCAGCGTCCGCAGGTCCAGCGGTTCCGGTTTGGGCGTCGGTCTTGAGGGCTCTGGGGCTGTCTTGAGCTCGTCCGTGGCGTTGCTGGCGTCATACGCAGTCGCTGGCTGCGGGTCGACGGCCTCGCGCTTGGCGTCGTCCTTGGCGTCGGCGCGCTTGGGCTCTGGCGGGGACAGCGGGTCGACTGGCACCCCGCGCAGGTAGAGCTCGACCATGAAGGCCGTGGCCGCCGACGCCGACACGCAGCAGAGCAGCAGAGCAGCCGCCATCAGCGCCGTGTGGTCGCCCGCCATGCCTTCCGGTCGACGCCGAGGACTCAAACGACTTGCGCTCAGGATGCCGACAACGGGAAATGACGCGTCGCGTGGGTATCTTTGCTGCGCACCAGAGTTGAACCTTCCCAACAGCATACATCATAATCAGGTTCAATTCATTTTGGAATCGCAAAACATGGATTTACCGTAAATAGCAGAGACATCACAGTGCGCATGGGGTACGCTTTCACGATGCCTGCAGCATAACCAAAGCAAAAGCAAGACAGGCGACGCTACCGAGCCGGACCGGACGACGGACGCCATGGACTCGGTGCGGGCCAAGCACGCGGCGGAGCTCGAGGCCAAGCGCAAGAAGCTCGAGGAGATCCGCAAGCGCAAGGCCTCCGTGCGGTACGTGCCGCCGGCGTGGCCTGCGGGCGTGCGCCGCCGCCGTCGAGCGCGCTTCAAGGCTGGTCACTGACGGGCTGTCGTGCTTGAATGGGGGACGATCCTCCCTCCTCCGCCCTGGTGCCTCGATCGGACGGACGCCTCGAACGAACGGACGAGCGCAGCGCGGCGGAGGACGCGTCGAGCATCGACACGGCGACCAAGGCGGCGATCGACCAGCAGGAGAGCAAATTCGATGACTTTATCCAGAAAATCCTCAAGACGTCCGGCGGCGAGGGCGAGGCCGCCGCGATCGGAGACGGTGCTGCGGCCGAGCACGCCGCCCCCGCTGGACCCCCAGCGCTGTCGCTTGCGGAGAAGCTCGCGTCTCTGTCGACGGTAGGGAGGCGCGCAGTAGCAGGTACCTGAGCAGCGGTCCTGTAGCACTAACTACCCTCACAACGTGATGGCGCGGTGGAACCAGCTCAACGGCGTGGCGGAGATGCACATCCAGCCGATCCTGGTCGAGACGTACACCAAGCACACGCAGACGGACATTACGCTGGAGCATGAGATCTCCGTCTCGGAGGTCCGTCGTTGTGTCCCGTCCATCGGCATCGCTCTCATCTTGCTAATCAAGCATTGTAACCCCTAGCAGACGGGCACGGGCGACATGGAGGTCGACGCCTCTGCTGGCTCGCACTCGCCTCTCAAGACCGCGGCGCCGTCGTCTCCTCGCCGGAACATGGCGGTGGACACGGCGCTCAGTGCCGCATCGACCGAGACGGATGCTACCGCGGTGCCGGCGCTGTCGGACGAGGAGAAGAAGCAGATCCTCAACTCGGAGGAGATGGACGCGTTCCTATTGAAGGCGTCGCGCGTCATTGAGCGGGCACTCAACAGCTCCAGCAAGTTCGACATTATGGTCGACTATGGCGCCACGGTCGAGCAGGACACGCTCATGGAGGAGGTGACCGAGTCGCTCAAGCAGCAGTTCGCGTTCGCCGACGACAAGTGGTCAAAGCACCGGGCGGTGACAGACGTCGACGTGTCGCCGTTCTTCCCGGAGCTGACGCTCGTCGCGTACACCGCGCGCGACTTCCTGGACGAAGAAGAGGACGACGCCACCGGTTCGAGGCAGTGGGACACCATGGGCAACTCAGCGGCGGCGTCATCAGCGGTGACGGACGTGTCGGCGGTGACGGACGGCGTAGTGCTCCTGTGGTCGACGGCGCTGCCGACCCGGCCGGAGTATCGCTTCACTTGCCACTCGCAGGTGACGAGCGCGTGCTTCAACCCGTTTGACCGGCACATCATCATCGGCGGGACATACTCGGGGCAGATCGTGATCTGGGATACGCGCGCCAAGTCCGCGCCAGTGCGGAAGACGTCGTTGTCTTCGTGCAGCCACACGCACCCCATCTACGCCATGACGGTTGTCGGCTCCAAGAGCTCGTACCAGTACGTTTGTTTTGGTGTCTGTTTTGGTATTAGCCTGTTATCTGATGTGACGAACGCCTTCTTTGATGTCTTGCAGCTTGGTGTCAGCCAGTACGGACGGTCGAGTATGTGTCTGGGACATTGACCAGCTGCAGCAGCCGATCGACATGATGGATCTGCGCATCGCCCTCTCGATTGTGTCGAACTACTCGACGGCCAACATGTCAGACAAGAAGATGGAGGCGTCCGTGACGTCGTTCGCGCTGCAACGCAAGGAGAGCCAGGAACTCTACATCGGAACGGAGGCGGGCAAAATCTACTCGACCAAGCTCGAGCAGCAGAAGAACAAGGCGAGTGGCGGCGCTGCTGGTGCCGGCGACGGCGCAGACGCCGCAGCCGACAGTAAGAACGCCATCGCGCTTGGTGTCGATGCGAGCGTCGCGCGAGAAGTGATTGTGACCCCGGCGTCAGCATCAGAAGAGGCGCACTTCGGGCCGATCACGGCGATGCACTTCAACCCGGTGCTTCCGGCGCATCATGACGGACTGTTGTTGACGGCGTCGCTCGACTCGTCCGTCAAGCTGTGGAGCGTGGAATACCCGCAGACGCCCCTGTTCTCGTTCGAGCCGTCCAGCGAGTACATCTGCGATGTGCGGTGGTCGCCGGTGAACCCGGCACTGTTTGCTGTTGCGGACGGGAGCGGCAACATTAGTCTCTGGAACCTCCTCAAGGACACGGAGGTGCCTGTGGTCTCCACCAAGGTGGCTCCGAAGGCGCTCAACAAGATCCGATGGAGTGCGGACGGCAAGAGCATCATCATCGGCGATGCGACGGGTACCGCATTCGTCTTCGAAGTCCCCTCAGAGGTGCGTTCGCGTCCATTTGGGCGTCGATTGAAGTGCCGAAAGGCTCACGCTGTGATTTGACGTGTCGTGCCTTGTCGTGAGCAGCTCGCCCTCCCTCTTCCCGACGACCTCACGCACCTGGAGGCGAAGATGGCGAACGCAGTCACGTCTGCGGGCGGGCTCTTGAAGCCGTAGACGCTCCAAGCGGCGCCTGAAGCGTGAAGGCGCTCTCATCCTTGGACTCGGCGCGGGACTAACTCGTGCCGAAGCTGCGAGCGTCGGAGCAATGCCTGCGCGCAATGCCTGAGTGCATTCCATGAGAGCAATGGACCCGGCGGGGCGAGTTCAACACCTTGGGTTTCATCACGCATGACATCACGCATGACATCACGCATGCGCAGCCATAGTATTAGCCCCCGTGGCCTTGTCCACGCGGTGGTTTCCCCGCGCCACCCGTCATAGCACATCTCCCCCCAGTCCAAAGACTTCTCGGACGAGGTCGAGCGAATGCAGCTGCTCAACTTCTTGCGCACAGACATCGCCATGCGCCTCACCGGACGGGTCCACGAGCTCGTGAACGGCAAGATCGCCATCCTGGTCGTCAACCTGCTGTCGCTGCTCTTGGCACGCCCTCTCCCCGTCTCCAAGGCTCAGCTTCGCGACGACGACAAGGTGAGTCGCATCGAGAAGGCCGGGAGACGTCCAATAGATCTCGGCATCCGAACACCCACCCATGTGAATCCGCATAGTCCGGCATGACGCAGCGAAAGAAGCGCTGCATTAGTTGCACGCCACCCGGGCCGTCTTGTAGACTCCTGGGTCGTCCATGTCTGTGAAGTGGTTCCAACACTCAGCCGTTCGTTTTCGACGCATGGCGCGCAGTCCTGTCGAGGCAACTGGGGTGCTATCGTGTGCCCTTCACGCGCTCGACGACTGCTCCAATACTGCCGACCGAAGCGCAGACGAACGGAGCTGCTCTGAGTTCTTGAATGACGAGGTCCACGTGCTGCGAAGTAAATGGCTTGACGATCTTGGGCTAGCGCGAGTCGTCAACCAACAGCCGCTGTTGGTCTGCTGTCAGAACTGACCGGCTTGGCTCCGAGTCCCCTGCTAGACTTCAACTTGCCGCGATGGCGACACAATCATGTTGAAGACCGTTGTTGCCGCAACGGAGGAACACGGTCGAGCAAACCGCGCCGTGAGCAGGGGGCATGAGGCCATGAGGAACCGCTAGGCTAGCGACCAAGTCAACGCACCAAGCTTCCCGATCAGATCCAAGAGAGATGCGCGGTGGGAAATGGTCCATTCCTTGCCAGAGCTGCTGAAAGAGGGTGGTCGCGAGATGAATCTTGCATGTGATCTGTTGACGTGTGAATCGTCACCTGAACCTCAGGTCCATACACCTACATAATATTGTAGATGCAGAGGGATACCTGGAATACCTTATACACGGGAAATGAATGATTCAGACGGATGTTTGCGCACACCTGGAAAAACAACAATCTCACATCGCTTCCTAGCGTCTTCTTCTTCTCTCCTCCTCCCTTCGCTCGTCACCTGGAAACCAGAGGTTACGAGCCCAAGTCAAGCCTCTCACGACGACTTTCCCCGCCTGATGAGTGCCGGCAACTTCAATGTGTGGAAGGCCCGCGTCAGTGCTGCCCTCGATCGCAAACATCTTCTCGGTTTCGTCACCAAGAAGAACTACGATGGTGTTTCCGCCGACGAGGACGACCAGGACGATCAAAGGAGCGACATGTCTGACGTCGAACCGCACGGACCTCATCCAGAGGACGCTGGTGACGACGACCAAGACACCTCGATCAACAGCGACGACGACCTCAAGCTCTACTCGGACTCCGACGAAGCATCGACAGGCTCCAAACCGGTCGAGTTGCCCGCCATTCACCCCTTCTCCAGCTGGGAGGCTGCGCGCCAGCGTCAACGACGGTCTGCCTCGCGTGCTCCCCTCTTTGAGTGCGCGTCAGCTGCGTCACCTGGAGGCGAAGACCAAGGCGCTCCTGATGAAGACGATGGACAACACGCGCATCCGCCTTGGTGGCTGTCCTGACGTCCGCGTCTGCGATCAGTCTAACTGCGCACGCGACAACCGAGCTCGATACGGTGTGGACCATCGACTCTGGTTGCACGCGCCGTGTTGCGTATGACCGCAAGTGACTCAGTTCCATTGATCCACATAACGGTTCCATCCTTGTCGGTGGCAAGAACATCATCCCGATTGAGGGTATCGGACGTGTCTCCATGACAGTGGTCGATTCGAAGGGCAAGAATCATGCGCTCTCTATCATCAACATGCTCTACGCTCCGAGCCTGGGCTTCAATCTTCTCTCGGTTCCGGCCGCGGTCAAGCATGACTTCGGTTTCACGTTCAAGCGCGAGCTCTGCGCCGTGCACACCGATCAGCGGTTCAAGATCAACGCAACCATAACCGCCCATACGGATCTGTATCAGTTCCGAGCGGAACCAGTGAAGTCTGATCCAACCCCAATTGCTGCGGTGGCAGCCCAGGCACCGCCTGTCAAGCCACAATCAGGTATGAACACCGCACTTGGCCTCCTTCGTCGCAGACTGGGTCACCCTAACATCCGCCTGCTGGGGCGTGTCAGGCTCCTTAGCCAGCGCAACCATCGCGAGCGCCGTCGCCCACGCAGCTTCGACCCATCTGTGCTGCCGCCGCTCTCGTCATCACCCGAGGCCTCCGTAGTTACCGCTCCATCGCCGGGAGCGACATCATCGGGAGTCTCTTCACCGGACTGGCGCTTTGCCCGAGCCTTGGCACGAGCCCCACCCCGCCGCCCACGCTTGCGCTGCGTCGACGGCCTCGGCTTCCGCGACGCTTGCTCTGAGAGCTTCTGGCACGGCCTCCTCGACTCTGCGGCTCGCCGTAGAATCTGGACGCGCGGTGGACTCGACGCGGGTGCTCGACTGGTTCTCGCCTCCGTCGGACCTCGGCGGCTTGGACATGATTCTGGCGTCGGACGTCGTCTGGGTCGAGGAGCAGATCGCGCCGCTCGTACACACCATGGACGTGCTGCTGCGTCACTCACCGCCCGGTGCGCGTGTGCTCATGGCGCACCAGATAGACAGGACCCAGTCGGATCGCGTGCGGTTCGCCGAGCTTGAGCGCCACGCTCTGCGGCCCCGCGTCCCCACCGAGCCCCTTGCCAATCGGCTTGGTTGGGACGCGACCAAAACAACGTTTTGTGGACCACTCTATACCCTTCCGAATCACATGAGCATACTAAAAATAATATGATGAGAAGTCGGAAGGTTTCGCAGGTCCTGCCAGAACGGTTCCTGCCCTGTCAAACCCGTTGAACAGTCATTTATAAAATGACGCAATGAATTCTTAGGTTGGGTTCTCGCCTGGCGTTTTGACGTCGTGAGCACACGGGATTCGCCCAAACCAATTCAACATATCATTTTGGGTGATTAGCACTTTTAAATTGGGCGCCGTTCGCCACTTTTTGTTTCCGATACGCCACTTTTTGACAGTGACAATAGGGTGGTCCACATTCTGTTTCTTCTAGCAAGTATCCTTCTAGGTACGATATACCGTTGATATACCGGTGTAAAACCAGTCTTTCACGCACAGATTTTGAAAGACGCGCGCACACCAACGCGGCAAGAAGCGGCGGGCCGAGCGGCGGAAGGAGGGAAGGAAGGCGGCCAGAAGGGACTCGGGAGGCGTCGAACGGGCATGGCGGGCGCTTCAGCAGCCTCCTCGGGGGCGGACGGCGTCCAGGTGCGCAGCTACGGGGATCTGCAGGCGAGGCTGCGCGCCATGGCGTACGACGAGGTGGGGGCTTCTAGGGCGAAAGTGGCGGTGTGGACAGGCGGTTAAGGGCTGACGCGCGTCGTGCGAGCAGCCGCTGGGCCCGGAGACGGTGCCGCTCGTGCGGCGCCTGCTGGGAGACCTCGAGACCGCGGGGTCGGCTCGGGAGAGGGCCGAGCGCATGCTCGAGAAGGCGCAGCGGGAGGCGCTCGAGATCTCGCAGGTCCTGCTGCCGCTGCGCAAGGAGAACGCGCAGCTCACGCGGGAGAACAATAGCGTACGCAGCTGGACAAAGGGTTGACGAGGCGCTGGCCAAGGGTCTAACCGGCGCGGCGGGCTTGTGCTTGCGCTCTCCTGTCCGCCAGCTCCACCTCGAGATCATTCACCAGGAGGAGGCCATCACCGAGCGGGAGAAGACGTACGAGCTGCAGATGGAGGGCCTGCGCGACGACGTCAAGAAGCTGCAGTTCCTCAACGGCCAGAAGACGCAGCAGTACGCCCAAAAGGTGCGCGCTGGCCTCGCTGGTCGGCCGACTCGAGTCATATTCGTACTCACCGACCCGGACGTCCGACAGGAGCGCGAGGTTACCAAGCTCCAGGCCCAGCTGGAGCGCCTGATGGCGGCCGGAGCGCCCACGAGCGACGCCTTCCGGGCGTCCGCGATCGAGGTGAAGGGCCCGGAGCTCCCGCCGTCGCCTCGCAGGAGCTCGCTGCCGTCGAGTCCGCGCCGAGAGAGCGAGCAGCTGGACCACAGCACTCGCATGATTGAGGATCTTCAGGACAAAATCACAGCGCTGACGGCCGACAACCGGCTACTGCAGACCCGGTGCAGTGATCTAGCCGAGAAGATCAAAAAGCGCGAGGCAGAGATCGCTCGACTGGGGAAGATCGCCGTGGGCTCCATTGACAGCAGCGATGACGCGGCGACGCGCAAGATGCACGAGCTCGAGAAGCGCCTGGACGCTCAGGCGAGGGAGGACTCGTCGAGCGTCCAGATCGAGCAGCTGACGACCCAGGTCGACTTCCTCACAGAGCAGGTTGCGCGGTACGAGGAACGGCTAAAGGACGCCTCTCAGCAGATCCAGCGCAACAGCTCGCTGTCGGACAGGCTGAGGTGGGTGCAAGCGCGATGGAGATAATTCATGTGCGAATGCCGACGCTCACTGCTTGTTGTGTGCCTGGTTGGCGACCTGAACAGGCAAGCCGAGGGTGCAGTTGAGAAGTACATGGGCGAGCTGAGCGCCATGCAAGCGAAGTACCACGCGTTGGAGAGCGAGCACGCGCTCTGCCTCACTGCAAAGGTTGCAGATGGCGAGAGCGTCGAGGCGACCACTTCGAAGCAGACCGATGGACCCAAAGTGGACGACCTAGAGACGCTGAGAGAGCAGATGCGAGGCCTGTCCGCGCACAAGAGTCGGCTTGAGGAGGCCCTTCGCGCGAGCCACTACGACAAGATATCGTACACGAACGCGCTGTCGAACGCGAACTCGCACAACCGCGTTCTTGCTGCCGACCTGGCTCGAGCTGAAGAGAAGGCCAAGGAGATCTCGGCCGCCAAGAACAAGCTGGAGCAGGAACTGACAGACGTGCGCACCGCGCTGAGCACGATGACGCGAGAGCTCGACCTCCTGCGCGGCTCACTGCAACGCAGCGAAGACAGCCGCGCGCTCGACAGCGAGAAAAACGCATCGCTCCACCGCGAGCTGCGCTCACTCGACAAGCTCCTGTCTCAACGTGATGAAGAATGCCGGACTCTCAATCGGGCTCTCATTGTCCAGAAGTCCGAGTTTGATAGGCTGAAGGCGCAGGCTGACGCCGGGAGCGCCGGTGGCGCTGATGGTACCGCTCCAAGCGACGCTGAACCGAGGGCTGGGTTTGCCGAGGAGATGAAGTGGCTTGAAGAGGAGCGTCACGAACTGCGTCGCGACAAGGAGGAGCTGACGGTGCAGTTCATGAAGCTCGAAGAAGATCTCGAGAAGACCAAGACGGCGCTCCAGACAGCGCAAGTAGAGAAAGACAGGTTGTCCGAGAAGCTGCACTCGAGCGGCCAAGCCAAGGAGACGCTGGAAGAGACGCTGGAGTCGAAGAAGCGAGACTACCAGGCTCTTCAAGGTCAGCTGGCTGAGTGCAAAGAGAAGCTTCGGAAGCTCAGCGATGACAACGCCCAAGCGCACGCTCTGTTGAGCCGCGCCGACGACGTTGAAAACGAGAAGATCAGACTCCAGAATGAGACCTTGACACTGAAGAGGCGGTTTGAGGAACTCCGCGACGAGAACGCTGCGCTCAAGTCGCGGACCGAGAGCGACGACATGCTGATGAAGCGACAGACGGGCCAACTGCAAGATCTGCAGCAGAAGCTCGCATTGGCGACCAAGAAGGCCGAGACACTCGAAAACGAGAAGGTGGAGCTGCGTGAGAACTACGACTCGGCTGTGCTGGAGCTGCGGAATGCGCGGCAATCCTGGCAGCACTACCAGAACGAATTCGAGAAGCTGTCCAAGGAGTTGCTAACTCAACAACAATCGCTGACGTCTGGGCAGACGGCCCTCGAGTCGTCCCAGACGTCGATGAGCGAGCTTCGAAACCGAGTCCGTCAGCTCGAAAGCGAGCTGCGGCTTCGGCAAAGCAACTTGCATCAAGTCGAAACTCGCCTCGACCAGGAAAAGCTCGGCCATAAGACTGCGCAGAATCAGATCGCCATTCTCCAGGACGAGCTGGTGCAAACGAAGGAGCTATGTCGGGCCCGCGAAGCTGCGTTGCGCCAACTCCGCGACGACATGACGGTGAAGGAGCGTACTCTGACGGAGAAGTCGGAGGCGGCAGAGAATATGCGCTTGCTGGTTGAGCAGATGGAGTCGTCGCGCGACCAGATCGTCTTCCAGCTGAAGCAGCGTCAGCAGCAGATCCAACGGCAGCACGAAGAGGTCGAAGATCTGAACGCCAAAGTTGCCGCATTGGAGCAGCAGCTGACGACGAAAAACAACGAGATCAAGTCGCTGAAGCAGCTGACACGGACGCTTGACAGTGAAAAGGACCTCGTGAACGACAACTTGGACTTGCTGACGGAGCGGATCCACGAGCTTGAGAACGATGCTCGATTGCTTCGGCAAGCGTTGGAGGAGGAGAAGTCTGCTGCAAAGGGGCTCCAAGACCAGCTCGCCAGATGTGTCGACAAGTTGAACGAACGAGACGAGGACAACAGCCACCTGCACGCTCGGGTGACACAGCTTGAGAACGACCTGGATCGTCTGGAGCACTTCAAGGCGATGCACTCGGCCGAATTGGCGGCTCTGTCGCAGGATCTCGAGAACATGACCATCGAGAACCAGGCACTTAGCGAGGAATGCTCTCGCTTGCAGTTCGCGCATCGGACTTACAGCGAGTCGACCAACTCGATGAAGAAGGCGACTCGCAACGTCCAGCGTGACCGGGACGCGCTGCAGATTGAGTTAGAGGACTTGCAGCACACGTACAGATCTCTAGTCGAAGAGCATGAAGGCATGCAGCGTGCTCGCCAGGAGATCAACGAGCTCCAGGAAGAGCTGACGGCGGCGAACGAGCAGCTTCGGCGGCAAGTCGAGTCGCAAGACAACCAGCTGGAGTCATTGAAAGAGAAGAACGCAACGCTTTCGACGGAGGCGAAGACGTACAGCGAGCAAGTGAGCTTCCTCACGGACAAACTGCAGCAGACTCAAGAGAAGTACGAGGACCTTGAGGCACACCTCGAACGCATCAGCCATGAGCTCGACTCCCAGAAGCAAATCTCCACCGAGATCTCGGCGCAACGATACGGCGCGCAGGCTGAGAACGCAGCAGTCTCACAGCGCATTGTGCACTTGGAGGCGAAGCTGAGCAACAGCAAGTTTGAGCTGAATGCGCTACGAGAGAAGCTGAAAGCCGAGCAGACGCAGCGGCGCAGCCTGGAGAGCCTTGTCGCGTCTCTGCGCCAAAAGGCAGCGGCAAGCGACTCGATGATCTCGCACCTGGAAGAGCAGCGCCATGTCATGGCGCAGGAAATCCAGACAACGCACCAGCGAGCAGCGTCAGGTTCCGTGTCGCCTGCTGCAATGGAGGTGTCGGAGCTGAATCACACGCCTCCAACTCAGCTTCGCGACTCGAGTCGTGCATCCCGAGCTCGTGGTAAGCCAAGTAGTCACTCGGAAGACAGTCCGCCGCGGTCGTCTCCGTCAGCCCAAGACTCCAATGGAGCACCAAGCACACCTCAGTCTGTCGGTGGTAACTCTGCGGCTAGTTCGTCGTCGATTCTACCGCTTCGAGCTTTGGAGATGGCCCAGATGAAGTGCCAAGAGCTGGAAGATCGCCTGTTCCAGCAAGACGAGACGATCAAGGTAAGCTTTGTCGACCGTCGGCGCTTGGTCCTTGCCAGCGCCTGACTTTGTATGCATCGTGGCTGTGACCAGCATCTCGAGCGATCGCGGAGCAAGTTCAAGCGGTTTGCCGCCAAGTACGAGCGAGAACTCGAGCAGGTAAGCACCTCCTGCTCGTACCTTGAATGTCTATCTGTGGTGGCTAATGTGCTCGTCGTCGACGCGAACAGAGAGATCGCGTGATTGAAGAGTTGCAGACGTCGAACGCAACCTTCAGTTCTCCAGACATTCCGTTTGCTCGTGCGCGCCGCTCGGAGTCCGAGGCGTCTTCTTCGTCAGGACGCCGTTCGCGGAGCCGACGTGATGAAAGCACGCAGCTCGGCACGCGGTCGTCCGGCAACAGACAGTAAGGGGTTCACCGAGCTCCATTTTGTTCAACAACATGCGATGTTTCCAATACCAGGGTGCAGCCAGAGGCCGACTCTGCCAATCGACTAGACGCAGCCTCCTCGCTAGCCCTCCGCTGCGATGAGCGTCGAGTCCACCAACTTGTCCAGCATGTACATGAAGGCAGGGTTCTCCTTGACCCAGATGATGAACCTGGTGGCTTGAGTCGGCGTCAAGATGTGCTGGAGCCCTGCTACCTGCGCCTCAAGCGCTGTGTTCTTGCTGTCAATAACGTTCTCGAGCTGTTTCACAATCGCAAGAGCGTGCTCAAGGTCTCGACGGATCATCCGGATGGACTCGCGCCGCTCCAGGATCTGACGCTGCTGCGCCTCCGACACCTCCAGCGTCTCGGCGAGAATGCTCCATAGGCTCATCGCTGCGGCCGCCGAGTCCGGCACGGCCATGGGGTCTTCTCGTATGACGCTGTCTCGTTCCAACATGCTGACGCCCTGCTCGACGGAGTAGAGACACAGTTTTGTCACCTGGGTTGGCAGCAGCAGGTCACGGATGCTGTCGAGGTGGAAGTGCAGCTTGTCGCGGCGCTTGGGGCCGTAGTCCGAGTACGTGACCTTGTACATGTCGAGGAACTGCGCGAGCTCGTGCTCGGACGCCCCGCGCGCGAGCATCTTACGCATCTGCTCCTTGATCAGCCGCTTCTCACGCAGCTCCGTCGCCAGCGCCTGCTTCCCAATCTTGAGCCGCATCTTGAGGTCCATGTTCTCCGCTTCAAGTCGGCGCAGTTTGGCCTCGTTCAGCTCAAGCTGCTTCATCCTGCGTTTGCGGAACTCGCGCACGGACGTGAGGTTCTTCTCTCGACGCAGCAGCTTCCGATGCGCGTCGTCGTCTCCCTCGAGCGCGCGTGCGGTGCTCCTGCTCGGCTTTCTCCACTGCCGCGACTGCGCGTGCTCCGACGCCTCTGACGCGTCGATATTGAAGCTGATGAGTGGTTCCTCGCCGCAGTTCACGGGATATACCCCATCCACAAGTGCAGCTCGAGTTCGTGTCGGCCGCAGACCGGAGTAGATGCGCGCTGCCGCTGTTGAAGACAGAGACGCACTCTCCATGGCGTGCCGTGGAGACACCGAGATTGATTCCACCATGGCAAGAAGCCGCTCGTGACCGATGGAGTCGGGCGTGTGCGTCCTCACGTCGCTGGATGCCGCGTCGGAGCTTTGATTGGGGCACAGCAGCCAGCTGAACGCAGCGTCTTCGCTATCGTTGAAGATGTTCCACTCGCTGCTACTGCTGGCTGGGCTGGCTGGGACCCAAGTGCCGTCTGCCATCGATTCCCTCACGATCTCGCTCGCTGGTTGATTCAGCAATGAGGTCGAGTCGATGCTCAGCGGATAGCGGCGAGACACAAACCAGGAATTGCGTCTGCATCCGCGCATCCACTGCGTCATGCGTCGAGCAAAGATGCTTCACTCCGTTGCATAAAACTGGGCTGCTGCTTCGTATGAGCAGCGGCACGTGATGACCTGGAACCGTTCAGGAAGGTGACGTCACGGACCCAATGCCACCTCTGACGTCGGCGACGCCGGCAACCGCGCTGACCCAACAACCGCGCTGCGCAGATGGGAACCTTGCTCTGCTTGCAGCCTGCAAGTTTCAGGTGTCCCCAGTGTTATTATATGCACTGTCGATACTGCTCGGCAATCTCTGCCTGAGCTTCGACCACCCCATGTCGGATTCGCCCAGGATCATTGATCGCAACCAAGCCACGCTTCTTCCACGGCATCACACTGAGAACCAACTCCACGAGCGATTTGCAGACGACGGATCTTGACCTTGTTCGGGTCGATCGTGCAGCTAACCCCTTGCAGACGACTGTTGTAGCAAATCCCTGTCTTGTCACCGACCCGGCACTCGCGGTACAGCACGCCGCCGCACTCGTCCATGCGCTCTTGGTTCGGGAAGTCAGACGCAAAATCGATCTTGGACGGCTGACAGATCGAGTCATTAAACCGCTGGATCGTAGCGATTGTGTCCGGTGTCGCTTTCTCCGTCTCGCACTCAACACAGGAGGCGGTTGGGATACTCGCACTTGGGATGCCGATGCAGAATGGATGCGAGAGGTTGCAGACTCCCATAAACCCATCGCAGCATACGTGACTGGGCCGGTAGAGTGCAAAGTGCACGATACTACCGCTGATTTGGGCTAGGTCGGGCAACGTGCGCAACATCGGCAAGTACGTGAGTTCGAAACGCTCGAGCAGTGGTAAATTGCTCAGCGAGGGAAGCTCCGTGATCGAGAACAGCCGAGCAAGGAACATACTGCGGAGACTCGGAAGTCCGCTGAACGCTGGTAGCTGCTTCAGATCCATGTGGACACCGATCTGGAGAAACAAGAGCGATGGGAAGTCGCTGAAGAGATCGGACGGCAGCTCTTGTAGTGTCGGACTTCCAAATCGTCCGTCGATGTGTCTGTCATGAGAACGACGC
>JAADYB010000245.1:0-29119 GCA_023338075.1 Phytopythium litorale
CTCGCTCTCCGTCGCCATATCGGACGCGGAAGTCGCCATGGGAGAGAGAGACTCTTGAGGGCTTCAAGATAAAGTCCGTTCGCAAAATGAGACTCGACTCGCCAAAATGAGACTTTGCTTCAGATTTCGTTTCAGAAGTGCGATAAACCTCCACTATGCCATACAAAAAGCAAGTTGTAAGGCAAGCGGGTACTGAATTCAAGTGCGTTTTGATTGGCCGGGTGAATGGTTTGAATCAGCGAATCAGCGTCTCGTGTAGCCGCGTTAAAGTCGTTTGAGCCCTAACGCCGGATTTTCTCGCTCGTCAGAGCTTGCGCCGGCTGCATTCGTCTGCCTGCAGAGCAGCGAGCGTCTGCTTGAAGGTCTTCATGGACGCCAGCGCGTGCTCGGCCGACCGCCGGTCGCGATGGCTTGGCAGCTCCGCCACCTTCTTGGATCGCTGGGCGACCCAATGTTTGTATGTTTGGCTCTGCGGCTCGCGTTGCTGCTGGGGAATGCGAACGCTTTTCAGCGCCTGCCAATCGTTGATGCGATCAGCCTCGACACTTGTTGCGCTGTCGAGAGTCCGAGTGTCTGGCCGGTCACCAATGGAGGCTGGCTCGTGCTCAACGAGCTGCGCCAGCTCGTGCAACAGACCAGCAGAGGTCGAGCTCCAAGGCGTTTCCACAATCGCGGTCGCGGCTGGGTCAGCTTGCAAGTTGCACAAGTTGGATGGTGTCGGTTTGGCGAACGAACGCGACTGGGAACCGCTTAAAAGCTGTGCAAGCTGACGCCTGGACTCTTCCATGGTTTGATCCACGATGGCAGTTCGTGTTCCGAGCTTCTCCTGCAGAGCACGCAACTCGACTTGGTCGGCTTCAAAAGACGGATCATCCAGTCCGCACTCCTCCATTTCGTCCAGTACTCGCCTGATTGGATACGCAGATGTAGCATGTGAGCATCAACGCGTTCACCAAGTCGACTAGCTACGAGTGGAGGAGACCTTACTTCGTGACGGCGATCTGATCTTGAATGTCCTTCGCCATCTGGCGCTTGAGCCGTTCGAGCGCCATTGAGTTGGTTGTCGTCGATTTCTCGTGATAGGAGGCTCTGGCGCGGTCGAATGCCTCGAGTGACGACTCGCGCTGTTGCATCTGCTGTCTTCGCTGCACATGTTGTGTCCCCGAAGTCGAACGCTGTCTGGCAGTCGTCAAAAACCTCTCTGCTCGCAGAACAGCATTGGCGTCCACTGCACGATCTCCTTTGAAGTCTGGAGGAAGAGCAAGGTCGAGACTGGAGCAATGCCCCACCGCTGCCTCACGCTGGTTGCCAGCGTTCAAGCTGCCAGTCGCCAGATTGATGCTGAAGCTTTGGACGCGAGCTTGCGCATCAGCGGACACCTTCTTCATCTCCGCCAACTCTTCTTTGGCCCGTTCCAGGGCCATCTCTCTTGCCTGGTGATGCGTCTCGCTCGTAGCGAGTTTCTCTTCGATGTCGCGTTTCTCTCTGAAAGATCGAGGTCAGCGCGTCACCGTTAGCTTGAGATGGAGACTATGGCTGGACAGGGACTGCCCATGAACGCACCTGCTTAGCCTGGTTGTATACGCCGCTTGGCATGCGAGTTCGTTCCGGCACTTGCGCAATTCTGTGCGGAGCTCAGCAGACAGACGCTCCGTCTCCGTGCAGGTGATTCGAAGCGCTTCTTTCTCTTGCTCAAGCTGCTCGGACAATATTTTCAAGCAAGCAATCAGTTAGCAACATCCGCCATTAACGCGGAACAACGTGAGTCTCGCCTCTGTTCGCTCTTGCTGGTGCTGTGCCTTGAGCAGCCGCATGAGTTCCTGGCCGGCTTTGACTTCGACCTCAAGGATTCTAACTTGAGTTTTGGACTGGATCTCAAGAAAGTCGAGGAACTCCTTGTTTGTCTGCAAGAGAGCCTTGGAACTCGAGGTGCCAGCCCCAGTATCAGAGATTTGCGATGTCTTCAGAACTGCTAGCGCGTCGCTGATCATTGCAAGCGCTTGCGTGTGCAGCTGATGCAGCGCTTGTGAAGTCTCAGAGAAAGGTGGAGTCCCAAACAATGCCGCGTCTGCTGTCGCTAGTAGCTTTGGCGACAATAACGAAGCAGTGTCAGGCACTTGCACATCGTCAGACTGATCCATGCGTTTGTGGTCTGCGTACCGTTTGCATATCAAGCAGTTTCCGCTCGACGAGTTCCTGCACCTCTGGTAGTAGACCTTCCGCAGAGATTCTGACGTTGTAGCGTTCGTCACGGATTGGTTCATCCGTATTTGTGCCTTCATCGACAGCTAGTTTGGGAGACGACGTGGGTGTTTGAGTGCTATGATCGCATTGGTTGCGGCCGTGATGCACTGAGGCCCAGCCGTCTGGCCCACCTGACGTCAAGGTCTGCGTCATGGCATCCTTGTTCGCATCGCTCGCTTTAACCAAGTCGGACGTCTTGATTTGAATGTCTTGACCTTCTTGCTTTGAGTTCGTCCGTTGAACTGAATCCGGCTTGGATTTCCTCCGTGCCAGGATTCCTCGCACCTCGGTCATGAAGCCTGATTTGTTCTTGGTGAGTCCGTGCCGAGGCGCTTGGTTTCCTCTGCTGGCGAGTTTTCCGACGCTTTCAATTCCCACTTGGTCAGATACACTGTCCAGCTCTGCAGATCGCTTTCGTGCGAAAGCTACCTTGGTGTCTTGGTGCTCAACTGGGTACAACGAAGGATCTCCGATGAAAACATCACCGATTTCTGGGATTGGGTTTGCAGGAAGCGCTGGCGAATCTGGTTGAGCATGGTCGAAGATTGCAGGGACTTCCGTTGTTGGACTCTTGGCTGCAGTGAGCAGATGTCTTGGTACGGACTCCGATACATCCGAGTCATAGTCCTCAACAACAATCGAGCCCCGGCGACTGCTGCTTGAACCGAGCGCAGCAATTAGGGAGGTGGCACCTGCAACTTCATGCTGGTCGCCAACAGGCCGTGGGTCTGCGTTTTCTACTTGGGCATCGTTGCAGCGAACGAACAAAGGCCCCTCCTCTTCTGCTTCTGCACTCTGCACACTGCAGGACATCGACTGCTGGGGTGGATCACTATTGCTGACAGCATCAGTGAGTGGTTCCAATCTGTGGAGATAATCATGCGGAAGATGGCGCCGTACCTGTTGCCACTTTGCCCCGTGTTGCTGCTCGTTTTGCTTTCCGATGGGCAACTCGTAGTTATCAGCTGATGTTGATCCAGACAGCCAAGTCCACATTAGTACTGTACTATGACAACCTGAAGTCGCTCACAGCAGAGTACGCGCCTCACCACTTTGGTTGTTGACGCGGAATGATCTGGAATCGTCTCGAGCTCCATTTCTGTCGCGCAGTCGTAAGGTAGCAGCGGAGCTTGCTCGATGAGGAATTGGGCGACGAACTCCCGCTGCCTCTTGACTGTTCCTGTGTTCGACAAACACCCCATGAATACGTGAGTCTCGTTCACATCTGAGACCCACTGTGGAAGTGCTCGACGTACGCGATGCCAGGCGTTTCTTTTCCTCAGTTGGGCGGATCAAGGTGATGCCAATGTGGGCGGCCAAGGTTTTGGCATCCATCCGGCAAGACGCAGTGGTGGAAAGCTAGAAAGCGAGCAACAAAGTTTGGCAGTTAGCAGACAATGGTATGAGATGCTCAGTGCAACCGCAGCGAACGCACATGGTGCAAATGGAGAAGGAACAGCTTCAGGAACTCGCGCGACGCAGAGTTGATCTGCTTGAATTTTGCCATCAGCATCCCTCGTGCAGCCTCGAAAGTGTCATCACACGCCTCCAGCATTTGCGAGCTGATTGCGTACGGAACCAGCGGCTCGAACCTGTCAAGCAGACACTGTTGGTGTTGTTGGAGGTTATGACAATGCCTGCGGTGTCTAGCAGGAGTGCAAGTAACAGAGCAAGTAGAGCTGGGCGAGCTCAGAGCGACGTACGTGCTTGATCACGGCAGCAATTGAATGCGGATCGAAGACGGCGAGGTCCGGCAGATCTCGAGTGAGGCAGAACTCGAGCAGGTCCTGCGTCTCCATCCGCGGTCCTTCCCGGCGATAGAGCCCTTCCTCTCGGCGGTGGTTCTCATCCAGGAACTCCACGAGCAGTGCTAGCCGAGTGAGGATATGGAGCGTGATCGGGGCCGGTGCTGTCGCGTCCGCCCTCGGCGACATGGAGAAGCTGCCGCGGCGAGACGCCGTCCGCTGCGACGCCAGCTTGTGACCGGCAGTCTGGATCCATGCCAGTCCCGGCGGCGCCATCTCTCCACTGCGAGCTGACGAGGCTTGTTCACGAAAGCAAACGGGCGGCACGTCGGAAACTTTGTCGTCATGGACCTCGATGTATATTTAGCCGGTGGTATCAGCAGATCATCATCAAAAGAGGCCAGGTTCTTTCGTCGGCTGGCTCGCATCGAGAGCGACGGGCGGTGGGATCTTCAGGTGGACCCAGCACTCGTCGAAGTCGCAGTTCCTGTCCGGGTTGCGGTTCACCCACGTGCCATCGACACACACGCGCACGTCCCACTCGCACTTCTGCTCCACCGCCTCATGAGTCCCTTTGCCACCAACAACCATCAAGCATCGAGCAAGAGATCGTGGGGCACCAACCTGAGGAGAATCCCACTGCGGGATCGCGTAGCGTCTCGGCGTCACCACCAACAGGTTGAGCACCGCAACAAGAGCGGCGAGCGCGAGCTTGGTCGACATCGCAAGTGCTGAAGTGGGCTCGTGCTTGTTGCTTGCTGGGGGGATCGAAGAATGAGGGAGCAGTGACCCGGAGCCTGGGAGGAAAGGCCGACGAAGGGGGAACAAGACGCCGGGCCGCGTGCTTGAGGCACCTTCAGGCTGCTTCTATACAAACCCAACGCTATCGACACGCATCTATTGCCGATGGGGATGCTGGTCACGACCGGCCGGCCGCGACGAGCTCGAGGTCGCCGTGCAGCTGCCGCACGAGCCGCGAGATTTCCTCGTTTGACGTGCCGCTCAATGCGGTGGCGAGCAGGGTGGCGACGTCGCTGCTGCTACATGCGACTACGTCTGTGAGTCTCGCGGAACGCGCGAGCAGCTGGAGGATGCGGAGGTTCCTCGCGACCACGTCTGCGGGCTGGTCGGCGCTGCTGCCTGCTAGCAGGTGCCGCACGAACGGAAGCCACAGCACCGACGCGCAGACCTGCAGCGTGGAGATGCTGTCGTCTTCCATCGACTTGAGCGAGTCCACAGCGAGAGAGCCGCTTGACCGCTGATGGAACGACTCCGTCAGCGACTGAACCAACAGCTTGACCAAGATGCTCTCCATCTCGGTGACGATCCGAGAGTTCTCTGCGGCCACGCTCTCTCCGTCGTCAGGGACGGCAGACAGAAGGCACGTCCGGTAGAGCAGGATCAGCGTGTGCAGCTGCATGTTGGATCGGTCGCTCGACTGCCGGGACAGCGCTGGGCTCAGAAGCTTGGGCAGCGTCGCGCCGAGGCTCATATTCCGAAAGACACGGCACACGTGGTGCACCATTTCAAGGTGCTCGCGGTAGGCAATGCCAGTAGCCTTCTCCGCTGCAACAGCATCACTGCTTGTGGTCGCCGGAAGCGGGTTCAGTGCTGAGCTGATCAAGAAGCTGACCAAGTGCGCCATGTCGAGGGCTTCGCGCCGCTGGAAGAGAAGGTCGATGAGGAAACTCTTGGCTTCACTGCTAACCTTGCTGCTCTTACAGCATCCCGTGAGCGCTCGGACAAGCGCAACCGGATAGCGCGGGAGATGGTAGACGAGAGCCACAAACTCGACTTGGTCGCGAGCCGACAGTGCGTCGAACCGCGATGATGTCGTCATTGGTTCGTCCGCAGCAGGAGAAATGTCGAAGAATGTAACCAAGTTGCCCATGATGTCGTCCATTTGCTCGCTTGAAACCAGCTCGGCGGGAAGCTGCTTCATCACAGAAATCATCGTCGCGAGGGACTGCCGGCCGAGATCCATGTACGCGCTGTCCAGATGACCCAGCAGCTTCGCAAAGCACTGGATCCAGACCAAAATGACGGTCCAAGCTGGCCACGGCTTCGAAGAGGTGAGATGCGTGACGACGAAGCTCGTGCACATTCGAAACATGACTGACCGAGGAGAGCACACAGCGTAGAACCCCGTGAAGGCTTCGATCAAGTCACTCGTCTTCTTGGCATGCTCGGACCGCGCGCTCTTTTCAGCAGTCTGGTCATCAGACTTGACAGTAAACTGCGCATCGAGAAGCTGAGCTAGCACCCCGAGGGTGCTCGCGATGACCGGTTGTGTTCCTGAGAGGAATCGCAGCTCCGAAGACTCGCGATGTTTGTCGAGCGTGCCGATGACGAAGCTTCGGACACGCGAGTCGATCTCGGCGCGGTCCAGAATCGGCGCGAACGATAGCGTCGTGAGGAAAATGCACGCGAACTTAGCGAGAGAAGCGTTGATCGCAAACCAGCGCGCTTGTGACGGGTCGTTCTCGTGTGCTGCGATCGAGCTGGGGAACATGGGAAAGCGCTGGAGCAGCAGCTCGTCCTGGAGTCGAAGAACGGTCTTCATCAAGGGCTGCTTCGCATCCAGCGTTGCCAAGTGCTCGGCATTTGCTGCCGTGATGAGTCCGACGCACTCGACGATGTAGTGCAAATGCTCCACATACTCTTCTGGCAGCGTATCCACCGCGTCATTCTCGAAGCACTCGAGCCACAAGTCGAGCAGCGGCTTGAGCAGCGAGCGAGACTTCTCCTGCCAGAACTGCGCGCTCGCACGTCCAGTAGCGGCGCGGTTCACGACCAGCGTGGGCGTCGCGTACAGAAGAAGCGTGCGCGTCGTCGGGACGGAGCACGAGAGCGAGTGTTGGCTCCCCGCGCTTGGCTGCACCGACGGACGGCTCGACGCACTCATCGACGACAGCAACTTGTGCAGCACCGTGAGGCCCTCGAAGCGCAGAGCGAGGCCACTGGCCGCCGCCTTCTTGGTCTTGCCCTTCTTGGCCCCCGTCTCGGCCGTGAGCAAGTTGTAGCTGTTCTTCACCTTGATACCCTGCGCCTGCGCCGCTGCGATGAGGTCCTTGAAGTTCTCAATCAATCGCCCGAGGTGCTCACTGCCCGCCTCGACGCAGATGAGCTCGGGTGTGACGTCCAGCAGCGCCGAGATGGCGCGCAGCGTGTCCTTGCGGATGCCGACCTGCAGGTGGGTGAGTCCGCTGCAGAAGTAGACGGCGACGAGCGGCGCGAACGGGGAGAGCGACTTGCCGTGCACGAGCACGGGCAGCATGGCCTTCCAGGCCGCCACGGCGGCGTCGCGCACGACGGCCTCCTCGTCCACAAAGGCGGGCAGGAAGCGCTCGAGCACGACCGACACGTTGGCGAGCAGGTTAGCGGCGGCCGCGGGCTGCGCGGCCAGCTCCCGCAGTCCCTGCAGCGCGCGCTGGCGCATGTGCGCGTTGTAGTGCGAGGTCGCGGCCAGCAAGTCCTGCAGCGTCAGGTTGCGGTGCGTGACGGCCGCGTCGCCCTTGTCCGCCAGCACCGACTGCTCCAGCAGGTTGATGCGCCGCGACGTGACGCCCACGTTGGTCACGTTGGCGGCCTGCGGCGCGCGCCGGCCCACCTTGCGCTTCGGCCGCTTGAAGTCCCCGGGCTTCTTCTTCACCTTGGTCGCCTTGGCCGCGCGCACCATGTTCGCCGCGAGTCCTTTCTTGATATGCGCGTTGTATGGGCATCGGCGGTCGGAGTGTCCAGGCCAGCCAGTGCTTTTATTCGCGGCGATTCGTTAAAAAGGTGCAATAAAGCATTTGATTCGCTGAAAAGAGACAGGTTGCCCTTCGAGAAAGGACGTTGAAAGGGAGGTTCGATGAGGGAGGAGTCCTGATGGGGCTGTCCTAGTGCTCTACTTGGTCCTCATGGGGAGGCGAGGCTACGGTCTACTCCTGGCGAGAATGCGTCTGTATGGGCGGGGGACTCAGCGCTTCTGGTGGTTGACAAAGCGCAGCGCGAGGAGCGCGAGCAGGCGCAGCACGGCGATCATGGCGAAGATGACGCCGAAGTTGCGCCAGAGATGGTCGTACTCGGCGCCGAAGACGGCCTCGACGTACGCCTTGACGCTGGCGTAGTGGACCGTCACGGGCGCTCCCCGCAGCGGCTGGCAGCCGAGCGCCGAGCCGTCGCCGCCGGCGTCGCAGTCGGCGAAGACGATGGCCGCGAGCACATTGAACGAGTACCGCTGCGGGTTGATCTGGTACACCCAGTTGTAGCCGGCCGGGATGGCGTTCGCCGGCGGGTTGTAGCCCATGAAGAGGAAGCACATGGTGTTGACCAGCACGCCGAGCACCATGGCCACCTCGGCGCTCGGCAGCGCGTACGTCAGCAGCTGGCCCGTGTACGCCTGCAGCAGGATCAGCAGCGCCGTCGTGACCCAGTAGAGCGCGCCGGACGCCAGGCCCGAGAAGCCGACCATGGGGTAGAAGATGACGGTGAAGACCAGCGCGCTCGCCAGCACGTACGGGATCTCGACGAGCGTTGTGGCCGCGAAGTACCACAGCGCGTTGTACGTCTGCGCGGCGCGCTCGCGGTAGAACGCGCCGCGGTCCGCCGCGGCCACGGGGAGCACGCTGAAGAAGGAGACGATGCCGTTGAAGCCCGTGACGAGGAAGAGCATGCCGACGCCAGCGTTGATGCCCTGGTACGTGCTGTAGTCGGCGTTCACGAACACGACGCCGAAGAAGAGCGCGAGCACCAGCGAGATGATGAGCCGCGTCAGGTTGTACGACGCCGTCCGCCAGTATGTGGCCCAGCTGCGCTGCATGAGGAAGCGGAACTGAGTCGCGTCGCTTGCTGCGCGCTTGTTGGAGAACCGCAGCTCTGGGAACTCGGGCGAAGGACTCGACACGCCCGGGAGAGCGAGCGTCGCGTCCAGTGTTGCTTGTAATTCGCTCTGCTTGAAGTGCGCCACGAAGTCGACGCGGCGTCGATCTCCCTCTCCAGCTCCAAGAGACGACGCCAGGGCATTGCTCACGCCAGCGCCGATGCACTCTAGCATCCACGTTGCGGGATTGTATGCTGGCGGGAGTGGGGTGACTCCAGGGACTCGCTCAAAGTAGTCGATCAGCGTCCTGCAGTCGGCCCCGACGTCTCCGAAGAACACTGTCTCCCCACCGCGCCGGAGCAGCAACACACTGTCGAACAGCGCGAACACCTCAGCGGAGGGCTGATGGATCGTTGTCATCACGGTTCGTCCCGACCGCGCCACTTTCTGCACACCGTCCATGATTGCCTTGGCGGAGAAGGCGTCAAGGCCGCTTGTCGGCTCATCCAAGAAGAGCACACTGGGCTGAGCGGCTAGCTCGACACCAATGGTGAGGCGCTTGAGCTGCTCCATCGAGCTCCCGCGAACAATCTTGTCAGCGATTGGACGGAGATCCAGCAGATCCAAGCACTCGTCGACCGAGGCAAGCTTCTCACTGTCCGGGACGCTCGCATCTTGGCGAAGGAACGCGCTGAATGCCAGGGCCTCGCGAAACGTGGCGGCTTCGCAGTGGACGTCGGACTGCTCGCAGTACCCAGTGCAACGCCGCATCACGAGATCGGTGGCCTCGTACCCGTTGAGAAGGATCTTGCCGCGGGTCTTCCCCCCTGTCTTTCGGTGCGCAATGACGTCCATGAGCGTGGTTTTGCCAGCACCCGATGAGCCCATGAGTGCCGTCATGAAGCCTGGACGAGCGTACCCCGAGACTCCTTTCAAGAGATCCAGCATCTGAGCCTTCTCCTTCCCCGGCGCCGGCACCGAATACCACAAATCCTGGAAGGCGAGTGTCACGGGCGTGAAGGTTGGCTTCACACGGACATCCACCGCAATCTTCTCAGGCTGTACAGCGAAATCGACTGTCTGGTCCCCAGTCGGCGTCTTGGCGAGACGATAGCCGTCGTTTTTAGGCGTGCCCTCGGACGGGTCGAGAGAGAGAACCAGGTCTCGCGACCCCGTCTTGACGTCTCCGACGCCCAACTCGTGGGTACTGTGGGTTTCCGCGACGCTGTCTTCCTCTGGCCCTTCAAACCGACGGTGCTCCAGTGCCCAGGCCGCAATCAACAGGAACACAATGTACGAGAGCACCATGAAGAGCATTCCTCCGACGACCCAGTGCTTGTCCGACGGCACATCGAACAGCGACAAGAAGTACTCGCCCATGGTCTTCCCTTCGAATGCCAGGCAATAGTCGACTCCTTCGTACTCGCACACGTTGAACTCCGGTGCGCGGTACTGGTTCACAGAGAGTGCGCGAACGCACCACGCCATCGGGCTGATCCAGTACAGCCAGATGAGATAGTCGGGGATCTGCTCGCGCGGGATCACGAAGCCGGCAAACATGACGTAGAAGAGCACCGAGAGCATCGCCAGCGGCATGGCCACGTACGTGTTTGGCGCGATTGTCACCAGCAAGAAGTACCACGCGCCAAACATGACGCTGGTCAGCAGCAAGATGATCTCGTACAGGATGAACTCGAGCGCGGTCGCCGTGAAGCCGCACATCCAGTAGATCAGGCAGCCGAACACGATGGTCTCGAGCAGCGCAGCGGGCACTCTGCTCAGTGAGTTGGCCAGCACAAACGACGACGAGCGGAAGAAGTTGGCGCGTCTCTGCTTGTAGAACACGTTGCGAGCCTCCATCAGCGTCGGGATCTGCGACGCCTGACCAAGAGACACGAAGAACGTGGCGGAGAAGATGACACCCATGACGACTTGGACGTTGACCGGGTCGAACTGGTAGAACGTGCTGGCATACAGCAGCCCCATGACAATGGTCATGAACGTGCGACCGATCAGAAACGCAGAGTTGCGGCCAAGCACCAGCAATTCGCGCCGCACGAGCGACCACGTGCTGCTGAAGAAGCCCTGCTGAAACTCTGGGATCGACTCCATGTACGCAGTCGCGCCTTCCACCACCGTCGGGTCCAGAGGAGCACTCAAGTCACGCAGGCGCTCCTGAAACGTGGCCGAGTCGCTGAAAGCGGCGGCAAACTCCGCAGGAGTTCGTGGATGTCGATATGGTTGGTTGTCCGTCTGTGTTGTCTCCTGTCGCTCGACTTGGTATTTGATCTGCTCATCGGTCCCGAGGTCCAGCAAGAAGTCGGCGAAGTCGCGCTCTTTGGGGCACACGAAGCCAAGAGCCTTGAAGTACTCGGCGACAGCCGATACAGGGCCATGATACACGACGCGTCCAGCATTCAGCAGCATGACGTTGTCAAAGAGCGCAAACACCTCTGGCGACGGCTGCAGCAGCGCGATCACCACGGTCTTGCGGAACTCGGTTGCCAAACTGCGCATCGCGCTGATGATGTCGAAAGTGGCTGCGCTGTCCAGACCAGTGGAGATGCTGTCGAGCATCAGTGCCAACGGCATACCCAGCAACATCTCGCCTGTTGTGACGCGCTTGCGCTCTCCACCCGAGACGCCGCGCAGCATCCCATCGCCGATGATGGTGTGCGCGCAGTCCTGAAGGCCAAGCTGCTCGATCATGACACTCGGCATGTGCTGAAGCAGAACTCGGGCAAGCTCTTGGGCGGCTTGGTTCGCGTGAGGGTCTTGGCCGTGGCCCAGCAAATCTTCCACGCGGTGCTCGAAGTGAGACGAGCTGAACTTATGCGCGAATGCAAGCGTCTCGGCTACCGTCAAGGTCGCGAGGTGCATGTCGAGCTGCCCCACGTACGCGACGAACTGCGCCAGTGTCCGCTTGAGTGCGTGCTGCGGTCGGTCGTTGTACTCAATGTCGCCGTCGACGCGTATGCGCTTGGCTTCCGATGGGAACCGTCCGCTGAGCAGCTGCAGAAGCGAGGACTTGCCCGACCCTGGCTGGCCCAGCACCAGCGTCGTCGTCCCAGGCTCAAACGTCCCGGACACGTCGCGCAAGATGTACTTCGTCACGACCGCTCTGCGTGGCTGCTTGCCTGCGAACGGCATCGACGCCGTGAAGCTCCGAAGTGACTTCAAGAGAACGGTGGGCAGCGTCGGCAGCTCCGTCGTCGAGCTGGCGGACGCGGAGCTCTCGTGCGCGACGGGGATGTCGACCGCCAACGACAAGTTCCTCATGCGCACCGCGAGCTGTGGCAGCGGTTTGCCCGATGCTCGCTGGAAGCTGTCGGCGACATGTCGGTGGAATCCCTGCGGGCCCTGCGCCAGCAACGACTTGACTGACGTGTGCGAGTCGCTGGCTGGTGTGGTCGCCGCCATGTCCTTCGCGACAGTGCTTGATGCGATCGATGAAGCGCGACTGTCGGAGCTGAAGGAACTTGGAAACTGGCGGTGACAGCGGGGCGAAAGCCGCGGAACCCCACCTCTGTTTACCCGGTGAAAGCTCTTCATCATCAAGGGCCACTATTCGGTCGGAGCGCTGCCGTGGACGCCAAAGGTGCTACTCCATGGGATGGGCGACAGAGAGATATCACACGGGCGTTGAGCGGTTCATGCGTGCCGCGAGCTGAGCCGTTGGGCTTCACCCCATGCTTATGCCGCCAAGTGTATGCATCAGAGCACTGGCGACTCTGCATCGTCTCGACGTTGCTGTGCGCACGTCGAACGGTTTCTGCGGTTGAAGAGGTCCATCACCACAGTGGGATCGGATGATTGCTCTGTGGACAATCATGGTCAACAAGGGCTACTGTTGGAGTGGAAGACGTCGGCATTGGCTCTCTTGAGTGGTCCACACTATATATTGGGCTTCAGCAAATTTGGTCACCATGCATTTGCTCACAGACGTGCGTAAAGATCGCGAACGTCCCGGACTCTGACCTGCATCTGGATGTCCTGAAGGCCACTGCGACGAAGAAGTGAGCGAATGGCTCGCTCGCAGGCCACGATTGCGGACGCGCACCATGTTGCTGAAGCGATGTTGCTGACACACACGTCGGTGGAGTTCATGTGCAACATCGAGACCATTGCCTACATCTGCGCGCAACCGGACGAGCATATGCAGTACACGATCTCCAGTCGCGCCGCCGATGTGGTGAATGTCGTGGATGTCCCAGTCTTATGATATCCTGCCGATGCTAGCTGTGACTGCTGCGTGCCTGAACTTCAGGTCCTCAACTGTCTCGAGGCGAAGGATCCGCTATTTCTCTTGAATGTCGTCGACCTGGTGCCAAAACCGTGCGAGACTGCCGTCGGGGTCCAGCACAATTTACAGACCGGTATGCTTTCTCCTTCATTGTTGTCATGCTCGAGCAGTCGGTGGCTGATGGCATGTGCTTTTGCTACCAGAGACGCTTCAGACCCTGCTTGCCATGACTGAGGGTGCCAGCGACCTACCCTTGGTTCTTCGGCCGCATGTTGCTTCGCTAATCGCGCGGTGGCTGCTGAAACAGACCCGTTTGTCGGTAGGAGCGCCGTCCAACTGGTTGGGGAGATTTCCTCGACGGCCGCCAAGCTCCACATCCCGTCGTGGAGCTGGAACTATCCGGCGCTGGCCAACGAGTTTCTGGAGACCATCGAGGCGACGCTGCAGAGCTCCGACCCGATGCAGCAAATCGCCGCCATGGACGCGCCTGCTGCGTTCGCGCCGGCTTCGGACAAGGGTGTGTCTCTACTGTTCTGTTTCCAGCGGGTGGTTTCAACATTGCCTGCTGACGGTTGTCTCTGCAGAGCTCGAGCTGCTTCTGCGGCACCAGAGCATCTGCCAGCGCTGGTTTGAGCTCGGTAGCAGGACGAAGCTGTCGGTCAAGACCAACTGCTTGCACTCGATCGCGCGCATCTTGGAGGAGCTCACCGTGACCCGGCGGTCCGCGAACAAAGTCCCCGCGGAGAATGCGAGGAGTTCTATGAGTGGGGGCGAGACCTGGGCGTCAACTACCAGTGGTCGGACAACTAGAACTGTGCCACCAAGTTGCTGTGCGTGTGGAAGGCTCAGGCGAAGATGGAGAGTCGGTCGTGCGATCCACTTTCGTGCCCGCGAACTTGAAGAAGAAGGGCGATGACAGCGCTTGGACACGTTGAGCATGACGCCAGCATAGCTGCGTCCACTGAGCGGCCGCCAGAGCAGCCTTGGGTTTTGCATTCGTCGCCGTCTGTCCTTGCTCTTCACGCTGAGAAGATGTCGGGTGGGTCCAGGTGGATAGTGTTCGAGAGCAGCTTGGCAGCCGCATCAAGCCCGAGCGGATTCATCTCGCGGGTCAGTGACCGTCACGGACGGATCGGTGGCCACACTACACTGCCTACGTGACACCAAGACGATGCTGTTCCCTGGGAACACGTCATCGACAGCCGCGGTGGTGACACATAGGCGGTGCGCAAGTGCCAAATGCCGCGTCGGACTTCATCCATGTGTGTTTTCACGGTGACTCGCTGCCCCTGCGAGATGCTACGCTTCTTCTCGGCCGTCGTGAGCGCAGACCACAGCTGCCGCCACATTATGATCCTATCGTGGTCGGTGCTGGCCAAATGGTGGGGGTCGCAGCGACTGTTGCGGAGTGGGTCGAGCGGCGCTGTTGGCAGCCTGTCTTTGTCTGGCGAAGCCGCGTGCATCAGCGGCGACCGTGCATTTGTTGTTGGCCGTTGGCACGCAAAGGGTTCGAGTCCACGTAGCGTTTATATCGTTCAATTCGCACATACCTTCCTGGCACTGGGTGTTTGTGATACAAACCACACACGGGTGCGGCACCCAGCCCGGTTCGGAGACCCCGCATCGCCAGCAACCGCCACCTCACTCGAGAACAAGGCACTGGTGAACGCATTCAGCAATCGATTCGTCACGAGAGACACCGCGGCGAGAACGACGACCGAGCAGCCATCACGACTTGATACAGGGTGTACCGCGCACGCACATGCACCATACACTTTGGTGTGCAAATCTCATCCGGAGGGATCAGCCTGGACTATGAACTCGAATCGCGGCAACCAGTCCGGTGCTTTGCCATGGGTGGGGTGAAATAAAAACGAGACGAGGCAGAAAGCAGGATGGACCCCCGCGCTGGTCGCATGTTGCTTTGAGCGCTCGTCCATCGCATCTCCGTCTAATCACCGCATTGGACGCGGTTGAGACCGGCGACTCGCAGCCACTCAGGTTCGCCATCCGAGACGACAGCCAGGCCTCGCTTTGAAGTTCAAGGCTTGTGGAGGCGGTCAGCGGTGCGGTGTGAGGCAATGAAGAGGGCGAAAAGACTGGCAATGCGTGGGGCTCGAGA
Organism: Phytopythium litorale; assembly: GCA_023338075.1. Lineage (NCBI taxonomy): Eukaryota > Oomycota > Peronosporomycetes > Pythiales > Pythiaceae > Phytopythium > Phytopythium litorale. The sequence continues at coordinate 15,159 of JAADYB010000245.1, forward strand.
GAGAGAGAGAGAGAGAGTGAGTGAGAGTGAGAGGAAGCAGTCGAACGTCGAGCCCAAGCGGGCAATTGCCATTCCTTCCTCCATTGACGCTTTTCCGTTCTTTATTTTGAGCCGACTGGCTCTCGGAACGCAGCTCAGTTTCTGACCCAGTGAATTTCGTCGACTGGTCGGATCGGCTTACGTTGCGCTCAAGTTGCGTATACCACTCGTCGTTTGTATGTGAGCGCAACGGGTCCGCCCCGTCGCATGCATCATCCCATCATCTGGCGCGTCACAGCATCAACCAAGTCTTCTCGACATCCCAAAATCACTTGTCCCCAGTATTAAGAATCTCTCTCGAGCCTGTCATCGTCGCCGTCAACGTGTGACATGCCAATCAGCTCCATCGCGACCAAAGATCCGGAGCAGCGCCGCCTGTCAAGACGCGAGCCTCTTGCCTCCACTATGCCTGCAGTCTCTATGGCGTCGCTCATCTAATCTCCCAGCCAGTCGACACGCGATGCAAGTGATCCCGCCCGCTCCAGTGGTGTCTCCTCTTGCGCTGACTATGCCGGCGGAACCAGTCGCGGCGGCGGCAAGGGCTCATAGATAAGGCGACTCGTGTGCCGCCGTCTGGCCTCTCACTTCTGGACTCGCCGACTCGTTCGAACCCGAGCGCACGACACCTCACGACCGCGTGAGACTCGGCTGTTAAACATCGTCAGACCTTCGCAGCAGCGGAATCACCGCCCGAGAGATCGACTCGGAGCTCGGACACGATTGGCGGGATCGACCTGGACAACGTAGTCATCATGGAGTCGGCCAAGGTATCCTCCGGCTCGGCCTCGCTGCTCGCCAGCATGTTCCGCACCAAGCCCATGCGCGTCATCCAAGCCGAGGAGAACTCGCAGGACCTCCCGCGCTCGCTCTCGCTCTTCGACCTCATCTGTATCGGTATCGGCGGCACTGTCGGTAGTGGCATCTTCTCCACGGCGGCGTCCATCGTGTCCGAGACGGCCGGCCCCGCCGCCGTCATCAGCTGGCTCATCGGCGGCGTCGTCTGCTGCTTCAACGCCCTGGCGTACATGGAGCTCACGACGCGCATCCCGTCGTCGGGTAGTACTTACGCGTACGCGTACCATGCGATGGGCGAGCTGCCGGCGGTGATTGCTGCCTGGCTGCTGACCCTCGAGTACGCTGTCTCGGGCGCCGGTGTCGCGCGTAGCTGGGCCCAGAAGGTCGAGGACTGGGCCATCTTGGACCACCCGGATTCGGACGTGCACTGGCTCAACGAGGACTACGGCAACCTGTTGGCTGCGCTCATCCAGGCGCTGTGCGTCGCCGTGCTGCTCATGGGTGTGCGTTTCGGCAAGGTGTTCGTCAACACCTTCACGGTGCTCAAGATCTTCGTCGTGCTGTTCATCATCATCGCGGGGTTCGCGGCTTTCGACTCGGAGAACGTCTCGCCGTTCGTGCCAGCGCGTGCGGAGAACTCCGACGGCGACATGGCGTTCGGCGCGCAGGGCATCATCACTGGCGCGACACAGGCCTTCTTCGGCTACATTGGCTTTGACGAGGTATGCTGTCTGGCCGCAGAGGCCAAGAACCCCAAGCGCACGATGCCCATCGCTGTCATCAGCGTTGTCATGGGCACGGCCGTGCTCAGTGTGCTGTGCTCGCTCGTGCTGTCGGGCATGGTCCCGTTCGAGGACGCCACGAGCTTCCCAGATGGCTTCCAGGGCGTCGGCTGGGACTGGGCCGCCAAGATCGTGCGCGCCGGTGAGACCATCACCATGCCCGTGGTCGTGCTGATCGCCTTCCTGGCGCAGCCGCGCCTGAACTACGCGCTCGCGTGCGACGGCCTCATGCCCGCGATCTTCGCCAAGGTGGACGCCAAGGGCAACCTGTTTGTCAACACGCTCCTGACGGGCATCTTCTTCACGCTGGTGGCGCTCATCGTGCCGTTCATCACGCTGTGGGACATCGTCAACTTCGGTATCCTCGTCTCCTTCGTGGTTTCCAACGCCGCGCTCATGATGATCCGCACGCGCGACAACTCACCCGTGCTGGCGCCGCGCCTCATTGGCTCGATCGTCGCCTCGGCGCTGTTGTCCGCCTTCTTCTACCAGCAGGGATACGACCTGCGCGGGTCCACGGCGTGCCTCATCCTCGCGTGCATCTTCCTCGCGGTCATGGTCGCGTCGTGCATCGCGCTTTTCATCAAGTGCCCGCAGGTGGCCAACGACCCCGAGCACTTCGGCGCGCCGCTCGTGCCCTTCATCCCGACCATCTGCATCCTCGCCAACTTCTACCTCATCTCGCAGATCAGCGACCTCGGCCTCGGCCTCGGCTGCGCCTGGGTCGGCGTCGGTATCATCTCGTACTTCGCCTACGGTCTCAAGAACGCCGCCGGACGCAACGGATGGAGCGACCTGCTGCGCTACCAGCTTCCGAGCGTCGGCAGCGACACGGGCAACAGCTACGTCGCCCCCCGGACGTCGCACAACGACGTGAGACCCTCGCTCAACTCCTTCGTGCGCGATTAGAAGACGCTGCGGTGGTCGCCTCTCCTTCTTGCCTCGAGACGCGAGTCTGGAGCTGGCTGACGTATGAATGACGATAAACTAAATGAGCAAACGCTTTCGACATCCACCTGCATCGTTGAACAGTTTGCCGTCAGCTGTCTTGCCAACGAGGCGCATTGTCTCATCCGTTGAATGACGTGGATGAGTGCGGCACGAACGTCGCGAGCTGCGACTGGTGCATCCGTAGTGCCTCCAACCGCAGCGACAGGTTGCGCTCTTCGTCCAGCATGTCCTGCAGCAATGCGTGCGCGTGAAGCTCGCGATTGCGCTCCGCGGAGAGTCTTTCGTTACGCTGGGCCTCTTTCAGCTCGGCCGCTCGCCGCTAGCAACAGAGAGATCGATGTTAGCGACTACCATGTCCAAAAGTATGAGGATTGCAAAGGAGGACCGCAATCGCGAACCTGCTTGGCCTCGCGATCAGCCGTGAGCTGGAGCTCATCAGCGCGGATCCGCTCCTTCTGCGCTCGTCGAAGCTCTGCCTCGGCCTCCAGTCGCGTCTTTTGCTGAACAAGTGCCGACTGAAGTGCCCCCGACATCACACGATGAGCAGGACCCCCCACCTCGCAAACAGTTTTGGATGGCCAGACTCACCTGAGCTTTCTCCTTTTGCCTCCGAGCCGCCTCTTGCTTCCGCTTTTGCAGGATTCGTTTCTGCCGCTGCTCCTCGCCATATCCCAATACTACGAGTCAGCGAGCTGCCACAAAGGGGTCCACCAGGCGGCAAAGGAGGCGCACAGATAGGAACTGCAGGTGGTCGCGGGCTCGCACGCGTTCTCGACCAGACTGTACAGGCGGACTCGCTGTCTGAGCCCGCGCGCCGCCAGGTGGGAGCATGTTCGCTTGGTCGTGACGCCTCGAAGGGAAGATCGTCGGAGCAGCATCGTCCACAGGCTTGACGCCGTGTTCACTAGCCGCCAGTGACACCTCGAGCGCTCTCTTCGCGCTCCAGACTTCACGCAGCACGCGCTCTTCCTGGCTGCGGTAGTGTGCTATCCTTCGGGTGAGTTGCTGCACGGCGGCTTCAGCCTCTTTGCGCGCCAAGGTGGCTTTAAAGACGCTGGGCCCCTCGTCGTCCTTGGTCTCATCGAATGACTCGTGAGCCGTCTCCGGTCTACACCCTGACTGCTGTCGGTACTGCCCACACAACGCTGAAGCTGGACGCACTGATACTCCCCGAGCTCTCGAGGAAACTTCCGTCCCGGTTTGCGACTGGATTATCTGCTGAGGCACGAGGTCGCGGCGTCGAGCCACAGGCGAGCGGCTTGTAGGGCGACCTGACCGGAAGCCCGGAGCATTGGACGGCCTCGCAGGAGCCGATGGTGCTGTCGGCGTGGCGCTCTGATTGCTGGCTGCTGCTGAGTTTGGTCGCGAGATGTGGACGACCGGTGGCTTCAAAGGGGCGTGCATCGCCTTGACGACGTCGGGATCGAGGGATGAAGTGCCGAATCCTCACGCTCGCAAAGCTGCTCTTGCATGGCGTTGCGGGTTCATCACAGCAAACAGACTTGTCCATTTATAGTGACGAAGGACTCGCAAGCACGGCACAAGGTCGTCTCAACAGGCATCTGCAAATAGGTCGACCCGGCAGCTCCAACGCCCTTCACATTCACACACCGCTCCACCTCCTTGTGACCGTCAGAGGTCAGCAGATCATGGCGAGCAGGGCGAATTCCTTTGCCGACCACTCCCGACAGCACGCCAAGGCGCCGCGGCCGCCGTTGACCGCGACAGGTCCGCCGTCGCCACCCGTCGCACACGCGATATCAGCAAAAGGGGTTGTGCCGCCCGAGGCGCTCCCGACGTCACCAACATCGACCGCGTCGGCTCGCGGGGCTCGGTACAAGCAGCGGACAGCGGACAAGCGCAGCGATTCGCCCACAGCAAAGCACATATCCGGCCGTGAGCGAAGGTACCAGCGCGTCGCTCGGCTTCCAACACTTACCGAGCTAATGCAAACGTGTTGGCTGCCACAGTCCAGTGACGCCTTCCACAGCAGAGGAGCCCGCGACAGATGCAGCCGGAGAGGACGACGCTGACACCGTCGAGTCCAAAGACGCGAGCGAAGGCGAACGCGAGCTTGTCACGATGCTCCGCAAGGTGGATAAAAAGTCGCGGCGCAACCAAGCGAGGTAGGAGGCTGAGGTTCTTGCGCGAGGGCTAATACCACGGAGACAGCAACCTCAACACTCGGAACTCTTGACACCACAGGTACGCGAGCATGAAGGCGAGTGTAGACTCAAAGACGGACCAGATATCGCGTCTCGGAGACACGTCAGTCCGAACACTACTTTCAACCTCGCCCACATCGAAGCGTGGCTGGACTGACCATTCTCTCCATTCCACGGCAGTCTCGACAGCTTAGCCGACCAAATGAGTGAGCTGGAGGCGCTCTGCGAGGGAGACCTCGACGCGGAGACACTCGACAGGATGTTCCTCAAGATCCCACGCGACCAGCGGCAGCAACTCGGCGCCTTCTAGCGACTGTGCACAGCCAACGGCGCTAGACGTCGACGACGGCGTCTTCCCGGTCTCGCGGTAGTCTTGAGGGCAGCTTCTCCTTGAAGATTTGATCCAGGGACACGTCCGAGCCGAGCTCGCTCGTCCCATCAGGACGGCGCGCAAACTTACCGCCGTCAGTTTCCCGGTCCCAGTGGGCTTTCCACTCCTTTGCCAGTCGAACCCACTGGTTCTTGCTCCACACCTTAACGCTTGGTCGGCTCCGCTCGCTTGTTATTGTCGCCTTGCCCTTGAGTGCTCCATCGTCCGCCCGCGATTGGAACGAAGCCGCGATCTTGTCACTGGCACTCCGCGCTCGACTTGAGGGGGCGATGTTGAGTGCACTCAGAAGTTCCGTTGCGGCATTGCCTCGCGTCGACGTCTGGGCGAACAACGTCATTTCCAAGACGGAAAGCAGCGAGCGAGGCGCGTAGGCTGTTGACGGCACCGACGACAGGAAGTGCTTGTCCGTCACCACATCGCTCAGCGACGGTGTCGTCGTTACGAAGCTGAAGAGGCGAGCGCCAAACAGGTGCATCAGTGGGTGCGAGTCGGAGATGAGCGTGTAAAACACCTTGGGGTTCTCGAAGTCGCAGACCGACTCGGGATCGAACGGGTACTTGCGCTCCTTGAACGCCAGCAAATCCTCCAGGAACTGAGCGAGCGCCTCTTCACTCAGCCCAAGCATTCGGGAAGGGCTCCGCGCTGACGACGCAGTACAGAACCACCTGCGGAAGTATTCCTTGGCCGATTTCCCGATCGATAGCCACTGGAGTGCCGAGTGGTGGCGGTCGAGATACGGGTCGTGCAGGTTGTAGTTGAAGACGTAGCTGAGCACCATCAGCTGCTGGTCGTACAGGTTCCAGACACTGTTCACCGCGCGTTGCAGGAACCGAACGTGTTCGACAGATCGACCGGCGTTTGTGTTTTCGTCCCAATCCGAGATGATCGCGCCGTACTGCTGGTGCATCCTGCCGAGTTGGTAGAACGCATCCGAGAGCGAGAATGCTGACGCGGAGGTCTTGCTGGTGGCCATGAGCTTGTGGCTCTCCTTGATAGGCGTCATCAGCTCGCTCAGCGACACAACCCGCTCCCAGAACGAGTGGCTTTGGATACTGCGAATCACAGCCGCCGACAGCCCCGACTCGGCCAGCTCGTCTACCGTGTTACCAGAGCTGTCCTTCCGGGATCGTGCCGGGGGCGTTTTGTCCATGCCAATGTCGCCGGCGACGACGTCCGAGCAGGATGAGGAAGCGTCCAATACCTTTGCCGCGACGATCTTGACCATATCTTCGTACTGGCGCACCGAGTCGACGCAGTCGATGAATGAGTACCAGTTTTGTGTCGATGGCACCGTCAAGGACGCGTCTGGGTCTCCACATTCTCGCCGCAGAACCTTCAGCACTCGCTGGTTGGTAAACATCTGAACGAGCTCGATGACTTCCCCCATCGTGTCCGTGAGGGCATCGGACGCCGAAAGGACCCCGCCCAGCAATAGCTGGAGTACATGGGAGTAACACGGGAGCACTGGGATGGACTGATCCGCCCAGTTGGTCGCTTGCACCGCAGAACATGCCGCGCGATGCGCGACGAGGGAGTCCGCGACGATGCTGATCAAGTGCGTTCCCTTCTCATGGAGTGCCGCCAAGCATGCCGCGATCTTGCTGACGAGTACGTCCGACGAGTACTCGATGCCAATATCAACCAAGTCCCACGGACTGGCTTCGCCAGAAGCATTGACGAGCGAGAGGAGCAGCAATGTGGACTTGGGAAACCTGCACGCCCACAGGTTCACGCTCAGCGTGACGCTAATGGACTCCATCTTCATCCTCGACGCCTGCTTGTCCTGGGCCATCTGCCCCAATAGCGAAAGCGCGTTTGCATCCGGCACTTGAAGCTCACTCTCCACGCTCTTCAAGAGCCGCGACGCTTCTTCCGTGTAGACCCAGTCCCAAGGCAGCCCCGAGACCGCGGATGTTGTTAGCACGAGTTTGTTGAGCAGCCCGGCGGCAGTTTTCGCCTTGGAGCCTTCTGGGGTCTGCTCGCGCGGCATTGCTCTCGCTCTTTCGACAAGTCTCGGTCTTGTCGATGCCGACGAGGCGCTCGTTGCTTCCGCTCGAGTTGTCAGGGCAGGTTTCGCCAGTCCACTCAGTCCAACAGGGCTAGGCGCCGCCACCAACTGCGGCGCTGTCGCTGACGGCGCGGACGACACGCTCAGATCGGAGCTCAGCAGCGGCAGTTGGAGCGGCATGAAGTCCTCTTCGATGCTGCCATGCGGTCGTTGGTCACCAACCGCAGAGCTCTCCAGGGCCGTGGCGCTGACAGCGGCACTCGAGCCCGCAGCAGGTCGCAGACCGGGCACTTCGGAAGCTCCCGGTGTACTGGCGGCGCTATGCTCGTGCTTGCGCTTCTTGCGCAGCGTCGGCGCGGGCTCATGCAGCAGCAGGTCCATGTCGCGGCCGTGCGCGCTGTGCTTCTTGTTGAAGCTGGCGGCGTCCTTCTGCGCGCAGAGCAGCTTGAGCTGCGTGACGACTTCGGCCGGGCAGTAGACGCACTTTTGCAGGTGGCGGATCATGTTGCCCGAGACGCCGCGCACCGGCGGCGGGCGGACGCCGTGCGCCGAGCAGTAGCGGCAGAAGGCGTTGTGGTGGAACCGGTTGCGCTTCTCGCCGCGCACAAAGTGAGCCCACGCCGGGTGGCTCGGCCGCCCCATCTTCTTCTCGTCCGCGCCGGGCTTGTCGGTCAGCAGGTCGTGCTGGCGCTCGCGCTCGCCGCCCGCCGCCTCCATGAACAATCCGGCCGTCGGCGTCGCTGTCGCTGTTGTCGTCGCTCCAGGCGCTGGCGCCTCCGTCCCGTCCCCGCCGGCGTGTATCACGGCCGCGTAGTCGCCCATCATGCCGCCGGCGTCCCCGCCCAGGATCGCCATGGCCGCGCTGGTCGCCAGGCTCGCCGACGCGCTCGCCGCCTCGGCCGCCGGCTTGTCCGCCATGCGTCGTCACTGCGCGGGGGGAGGAGGAGGAGTCGGGAAGGAAATCATGGAGCCCGGGGATCAGTGCATGAGAGAGAGAGAGAGAGAGAGAGAGCGTGAGAAAGACGGAAGGGAAAGGAATGCGCGCGGCAACTATGAACGACGCACATGAACCGCCGCGAATGCTGGAGGCCAATAAAAAAGCCTGGCCGACGCGTAAATACGCTTGGCGTGCCGACGTGGGAAGCTTGGAGGTGACGGGTGGCGAGAAGGAGCGTCTGGAGGTTGCGCCAAGGTCGCGCGAAGAGGGGTACTTTACCGAGAGAGAGGAAGTGGTACACGGTACCATTGACCTTTGTGGAGCGAATACAGTCAAACCTGCGGATAGGCCGATCCAAACTATATGCAAGAATGGAGTTGTTGGGGCTAAACAAAGGTAAATAATGATCAACATACTGGATTGTGAATGGTTTACGGTATTATGTTTTGTAGGGTATGCAAAGATAGTGTCGGCTTATCGGGAGGTTTGTCTGTAAAACCTGAGGTCTCTGGTTGACAGAGATGCCCGTTCTTGTAAAGGGAGAAGCCGAGGTGTTCATGCCGCGAAGCCGAGCAGTCCGTCGTCATCAGGAAGCAGTCACCGCCGTCATGGAATGTGAGCCGACGTGTGTTTCATGTGAACCGACGCGAGTTTCATGCAAACGCCAGCACCAACGGTTTCGGCCGGTCGGTCCTCGCCCACGTCGTCAGCTGGTGCACAATCATTTGCCCGACACAATCACATTGATGCGCACGCAAGTGCTGGTTGAACTTGTGCTGGCTGATCGCCAGCTTCTTCCTTCAACGGAATTGCGATCGGCTGCCATTCTGCTGTCAACGAGAGCGAGCATCACCTCACGTCAACTTGCTCGACGTTCATCCGGTCGGGACCGCGGCGGTGCCGACATCGAGGCGTGAACATGAAGCACTGCTCCGCGGTGCTGTTCGACTGATTGAAGACTCGGAGTGGTACAGTGCCGTGGCTGCACCTCCTCCTCCATCTGCAATGATGAGTGGACGGTGGCGTCTTTGAAGCGCTGAGCTGGTGCGACCGAGCACACTTCACTTCCGATCAGGACAAGCGGAGCGCGTTGCCGGTGTCCTGGGCCACCCGTCGCCGGCCATGGGGCTTCGGCCAATGTTCCTGCTCGATGCGGGCGAGACCACGGAGCTGATCCCGCTCAAGCTGCTCTACTTCGTGCACTACTTCGCCTTCTCTGTGCAAACCTACCTGCCGGTGCGTCTCTTTGGTCCTCCGCGCGGGCTCAACCGGCCGCACGCTAACTTCCAAGCTTGTGCCCGCGCAGATCTACTTCGAGAAGGAGGCCAACTTCACCAAGAGCCAGATCGGCGTGCTGCTCGCCATGCCGTGCATCTGCACCATCGTCAGCCCGCCAATCTGGGGAGCCATCGCCGACTCGCTCCACTGCCACAAGCTCGTGCACATCGTCTGCCACATCTCGTCGGCGCTGCTGTTCTTCTCGCTGCAGTTCGTGTCGTCGTTCCAACTCATGTGCGTCATGATGTTCATCGCCAACTTCCAAATGGCGCCGGTGTTCTCCCTCATGGACCTCGCGACCATGGCGTGGACCACGCGCGTCGGCGGAGACTTCGGCAAGCAGCGGCTGTACGCGGCGGTCGGCTACGGCATCGGAGGCTACTTGTGCGGCCTCATGGTCTCGTCGATTGGTATCCAATGGTGCTTCACCATGCTGCTCGTCGTCTCGTGCGTCTCGCTCTACCTGCTTGTGCGGTACATCCCCGCTCCCACCGTCGCTACCGACGAGCCGCGCGAGAAAGGATTGGTTCTTCGCAGCATGAAGCTGATCGTTCGCCAGTACGACGTGCTGATGCTGTTCATCGTCATCCTTCTCGGCGGCGTGACGGGGTCGCTCATCGACAACTACCTGCTGCTGTATGTCTACAACCTCTCGGGCGAAGACGGGAACATCACAGGCATCGTCATCGCCATCGCCACCGCGTCGGAGCTGCCGTTCTTCTTCCTCGCCAACAAGATCATCGCTCGCATCGGCACTGCAGCGTGCGTGGCGATCAGCGTGGTCGCATACGGCGTGCGAGCAATCGCCTACACGTATACCCAGAACCCGTGGCAAACGCTACCCATCGAGCTGCTGCACGGCATCACGTTTGGTCTCTTGCTCGCGGCGCTGACCAACTACATCTACGCGGCCGCCAACAAGGGCGCCGAGGGTACCATGATCGGGCTCATCTCGGCCTTCCAGCGTGGTATCGGCGGCGGGATCGCCTCCCTTGCCGGAGGATACGTGTACGACAAGTACGGCCCTCGAACCATGTGGGGCACTGCAGCGTTCGGCATTTGTCCACTCGCGCTGCTCTTCACTGGCGGGTTCGCCTGGCTGGCGCGCCGTCATGCTGCGGATGACACGCTCAACACCCAGCTGCTCAACGAGGCGGAGGAGGGATCGGCCGCTGACACAAAGAGCCAAACTCTAGACGTGTAAGACGTGTAAGAGAGGAGAAATTGTTCAGTAAGAGATGAATCGAGATCAAGTCCGAAAGCCGTCTCAACTTCATTCGACGAGGAGCAAAATGCTGAGGGCGAACCAACACGTCCGTTACCTTTGAATGAAGCGAGTTGCATTGTGAATATCCATCGCCCACCAACGATGCGACCCGCAATGGAGCATGACAACGGCCGTGTTGGGTTATCACGCCATATTGCTGCGCGTCCCATTGTGTCGGTTGGAGATCGGTGCTTCGAGCGATCCACATAAACCCGTAACACGGCGAAAGACGCCGCTCGCGTGCTTGAACTTTGCGATCTCCCGCTGCTCTGGCGCGTCGGGACCGTCCAGACGGCCGCCACTCATCGAGGATGCGATCGACTTTTCGTCCGCTTCGCCGTAGAAATGCAGGAGGCGTTATTTGCTTCAGCTGAAACGCCTGTGCCAGCGTCGGAGATACTGCAGCTCCTTCTCGGAGTCCGTGCACCGCTCTCACTTTCCGATTCCGGGACTCCAGTGAATCGCACCTTCAAACTGCCAGCCATGGGGTTTCGGCCTCTGTTCCTGCTCGACGCAGGCGAGACCAAGGAGCTGATCCCGCTCAAGCTGCTCTACTTCGTACACTTGTTCGCGTTCTCCGTCCAAGTCTACCTGCCGGTAAGCTTGATCGCAACGGTGTACGATCCATCATGTTGATCTCGCTAACGCCGCTCCCTACATTTGCTCCAGATCTACTTCGAGAAGGAGGTTGACTTCACCAAGAGCCAGATCGGCGTGCTGCTCGCCATGCCGTGCATCTGCACCATCATCAGCCCGCCAATCTGGGGTGCGGTCGCCGACTCACTACGCTGCCACAAGCTCGTGCACATCGTCTGCCACGTGACGGCGGCGCTGCTGTTCTTCTCCATCCAGTTCGTGTCGTCGTTCCCGCTCATGTGCGTGATGGTCTTCATCGCCTACTTCCAGACCGTTCCGACGTTCTCGCAGCTGGACCTCGCGGCCATGACGTGGATCTCTCGAGTGGACGGGGACTATGGCAAGCAGCGGTTGTATGGCGCTGCGGGCTACGGTGTTGGCGGATATGTGGCTGGCGTCGTCGCGTCCTCGCTCGGCATCAGCTGGTGCTTCAACATGGTGCTGTTGGTCTCCTGCGTCTCGCTCTTCTTGCTGGTGCGATTCGTCCCGTCGGGAAGGGAAGCCGCTCCCAGTAGCAGCACCAGCATCCGCTCAACGAGCGAGTGCAGCAAGAAGTCGGTACTTGTGCGCAGCCTGCGGCAGATCCTCCACCAGTACGAGGTCCTCGTTCTGTTCGTCGTGACGCTTTTGGCCGGCGTGATTGGCAACCTGATCGACAACTACCTGCTTCTGTTCCTCTACAACCTGTCGGGCGAGGACGACAACATTGCCGGCGCGTTTGTCGCGGTTCAAACGGTATCGGAGCTCCCGTTCTTCTTTCTCGCCAACAAAATCATCGCGCGTTTTGGGACGCCGGCGTGCATCGCTGTTACTCTCGTCGCTGCCAGTGTGCGGGCAGTGGTATACACTTTCACACCGCACGCATGGCCGGTCCTGCCGGTCGAAATCCTCCATGGACTGACCTACGGCCTCTTCTTCGCGGCGCTGACCAACTACATCTACGCGGCGGCTCCGAGAGGAGCAGAGGGCACCATGATCGGGCTGCTGGCGACTTTTCAGCGAGGCCTTGGCGGCGGCCTCGCGTCTCTCGGTGGCGGATACATTTACGATACGTACGGCTCGCGCATCATGTGGGGCGTGGCCGCCTTTTGCGTCTGCCCACTCGCGCTTGTTGGCGTCGGCCTGTTTGCGTGGCTTGCGCGGCGCAACCACGCTTCGGACAGCCTCAAAGTGCAACTGGTGGACGAGGAGGCGCTGGAAGGAGGAGGCATCTCCGTCTCGAGCCCGAGCCCAGCTCCGAGGACGCAGTCCCTGAGCGGGGAGTGCAATGAGTGACGGGAGCTTACAGCGAATTCAGTATATCCGGTTGAAATGCTGACGAAGATGCGGCGCAGCCATCCTCAAAGTTGAATCTGCACGCCTCACGGGAACATGCAGCTGGGTGATGTGTTGAAAAGCGACTTATGTGCTTGACCGCGACGACACCCGCTTCCAGTTAGATACGGAGCACGAGTCGGGTTCTTTGCCCGAGAAGAGATTCCCCACTCCGTCCACGGACGAATCCCAACAGCGAATCCTTGGTGGAGCGAGAACGTCGTTGAGGAGGGGTGGCGCAGACATCCAGTGCAAGGGAATGCACCACCTCCCGCCGACCCGTCCAATCGAATCGCCCGCGTGTTGGAGATTCGACCGTCTCAAACCACCCAACTAACGTATCGCCCCGCTCACGGCGCACCACCGAAGATTCTGGACCAGAATCTGCCTTCTGTTTTTTTGCACCGCATTTTGACTAAAAACGATTAAACCCATTAATCCCAACGAAAACAATCGTGATGCAGTACATCATGAATTTATCTCACGTCTGTTGGACATTTTTCTAAATAGTACTGATATAATTGTTAGTCGATCGACGTTTCTTCCAGTCGTGGTCCAAATTAAAGACGTGGTGATTAAAGCCGTACCGCGTGAAACAATGCTCAACAGAAAAGCGTTGAACACACCTCAGGAGCAGCGAGGCTGCAAGTGCCGTATCCACGAAAATGAACAGCCATGTCGTGACTTCGATGGCCTCGGAAGTGGTGCCAACGTTCCAATCGCCGGGTGGCATTTGCAAAGGTCTGCGTTTCGATTATGAAAGCTCTCATCGCGCCTTGGGATCCGATTGGCGACCCGCAAAACACGCATTCAAGGAAGGAGATTAAGCGCGAAGAGACTAAAGCGCTAGATTCAACGAGGCCCTTGACATACTGTCAAGCAGTTGAACACGCCAGTGTGGATCTTTTCGGGTGCATCTCTCTCCTCTCGTGCTCTCGGACTGGTGGCGTGATAAGTAATGCAACACAGTCGACAGCCCTGGTTTGTCCCGCAGACCTTCTGTCTTTTCGTTGCGGAGCAGGTCACGGACGCACCTGCGCTTTTGCCTGCCGTCGCCCACCGAGCAGTCATTCGCGCATTTGCCGGCTTCCACCCACCCGTCCAGCTCCAACCTCGTCGCCCAAGCTACTCGAAGCGAGCGCGATGGCTCTCACCGCGTCCCCAGTCCCCGACGAGAAGGTGGTGCTCACTCCGGAGCAGCAGGAACGCCTCAGCACGGTGGACTACAAGCATCTCCAGGAGGAGGAAGAGCAAGAGGAAGAAGAGTACCAGAAGAAGACGCTCGCTGAGAAGATCGGATGGGGAGTCTTCTACACCGTCGCGTCCCTCGCCGCGCTCTACTTCTTCATGGTCGCCGTCAAGTTCATCGGCGACGGCTTCACGCTCGCGCTCGGCTGC
>JAADYB010000246.1:0-29059 GCA_023338075.1 Phytopythium litorale
CCCCCCCCCCCCCCCCCCCCTCCACACGCACTCGCATGGCCCTGCGTGTCCAACGTCCGCCCCGCGCCAGCACCCCGAATGAGCGCACAGTGGCGCTGCTTTTAGAACCCACCGTGCCGTTTTTCGAATGCATTTCTTCCATATATATCGAACCATGCACTTCAACGCCATCCACCCGGCCATGCGGACATCCTCCACCACCGCATGTCCGTCCGCAGCTGCGGCCATGCGGACGCCCACTGCTTCGTCCGCGGCCGCGGGTCCGGCCGCGGGACCGGCCACGGCGCCGCCGTCACGCACGCCGTCCGCCCCGCGGGCCGTCCGCGAGCTGCGCCGACTGCTCCTGGCCGCATCTGATCCTGTCCATCCCCAGCACGAGGCGCGGCCATTGGCCTGTACGGACGGCCCCCATCCGCGCGCGGACGCGGCCCTGGAGCTCGCGCTGCTGCGGACCTGGCGGCTCCTCTCGGATCCGCAGAGTGGCCCGCTCCTGGGCCGCAGTTTCGGCCGCCGGGGCTGGCGCCGGCTCGGCCTGCTGCTCTTCTCGTCCAGCCAGCGGCTCGTCTCGGCCGCGGCCGCCGTGCTCCAGGCCGCGCTCTGCCCCGGCCCGGACGCTCCGGCCCGCGGTCCGCTGGCCCACATCCGCATCATCCGCAGCGAAACTGAGGCCCGTCCATCCTCTGCGGACGGCCTGCCGCCGGAGCAGCTGCGGGCCGCCTGGGCCGCCGTCCTGGACAGCGCGTGTGACAAGCTGCGCGACTGCCTGGCCGCCCAACTCGAGCACGAGCAGGCGGACGGCCACCGTCTCGGTGCTGAGTCCGTCGAGAGCCCATCCGTGGCGGTGGCTGCGCGTCTCGTGCGCCTTCTTGGCGCCGCTGTCGCCTTCTATGCGGTGCAACACGCGCCTCCCGACTGCCTCGCCGACTCGTTGGATGGATCGCGAGCGCTCGACCTGCTGCTCGAGCTCGCGAGCCTCGAGCCTATCCAACCCGCGCTGCTACACATGCACCTGGCCGCCCTGCACGAGCTCTCGGCGCTGCAGTCGGCCGTAGAGGAGACGCAGGACCCGCTCCTGCCGGATCCATTACTGCAGCGCCTCCTCTGTCAGCTCACACAAGCAGCCCGGTCCGTCTCCGCTACTAACACTCGGGCGGTCGACTCGGCGCGCATCCGCTGCTGGCGCCTCTACCTCGAGCTTCTCTCCAACGCGACGCCCTCCCGGCGTGTTCTACCACCGGTCGACGCGGTCCTCACCATCAGTGACGCTCTCCTGCTTGCTGTGGACACCTCGCTCCAGCATGCCGCTCTCCAGTGGCTCGTTGTCCAGCTCGACGTCGACAAGATCGAGTCACCCTGTAGACTTGAGCACGCTGAGGCTCTGGCCAGGGCCTTCCGTCTCTCCGGCACGCTCCGCTCGCTCTCATGGCTGCTCCTGCACTCGGAGCGTCCGGTGAGAGAGGGAGCCGCCATCGTGCTGGCCCTCGTGGAGCGGTACTCGCCGCCCGCAGATCTCGCGCGGACGCTCATCGAGCAGGGCTGCGTCGCCATCTTCCGCGTCGTGGTGGAGCAGCTCGCTGACGGCCGCGACCCTGGAGCGGAGGAGGCCGCCCGGCTGATTAGTTGGACCAGACAAGAGCTCGGCGACCGACGGCCGTTCCTCGTGCACGCGTGCTGCCACTCAGTCCGACACTCGACCAACACGGCGCTCCGCGTCAACGTCGTGCTCGCCCTGCACATTCTCCGCAGCAAGGAAGGAGATGCCACGGCGGCCGATGGCATCCGGACTGCCCTCCAAGCCGAAAACTTCCTCGACGACGTGCTGCTTCAGGCTATCAACGACGTGGAGCATGACGAGGGCGATACAGGAGGATTCTCCAAAGCGTTGCTTGATTTGCTCGTCAACACGTGTGACCCACTGTCGCTGCTCAAGCTCGAGCATGGGGCCAGTCGTCGCAGCTCCAGCAACGTGTTGGGCGGCTCGGACACTCCCTCTGAAGCCAAACAGAGCGTCGATGACATCACAATCTGCTGCGCCTCCGGAGCAACCGTGACTGCGAATTTCGCCGTCTTAATGGCCAACAGCAGCCGGGTGAGATGGATGGCTGACGCAGCGAAGCGCCAACACGCTCCAGGATCCTCGACGGTGGTCGTGGAGGTCGCCGCAAATGCTGTCAAGCTCGCAGTTGCTCTCCTCTCGCCTTCTTCGACCTCGGCGCTAGCAAATCACGATGATGCAGCGCTGCTAGACGCGCTTGAAGCCGCGAAAGTGCTTGAGCTCCCAGTGGCATGGCACTCGGCGGCGAAGGCTCTCACCGATCGCCTCTCAGCCGGTAACTGGGTTACGCTGGCGCTCGGAGCGCTGCGCATCCGCCACCCTGCACTTGCCGTCCGCGCAGTCCGACATGGAGTCAGCAGTAGCAGTAGCGAGCAGGATGTGGCACGTGTGGCCTCCGCCATGAGCCGCGAGTTCTTCCGCGACTGGTGAACGCTCGGGACTATTTAGGGGCCGCCGCCTCTGTGCTTCTCCTGTTTGTTCACTGACGGAGAATGGACGCGACGGCGGCACACATGGAGCGGCTGCTCAAGCGCGCCAGAGTTCGCGAGGAAGCACCCGCAGACGCGTCCTTCCTACCGCTTTCACTCGCTCTCGCGTGTCTATCGCGCCACCCGCCGCCGCCGCTGTCCTGGATGCTTGCCGGGCCGTCGAGCTCGCTGCTCGCGCTGGCCGATCCGAGTCGAACGTTGCCTGAAGTGCTCGACAAGAAGCTGGCGCGCGAGCTGTCGGTCTCCGGGTCGCTCTCAACCGTCGAGGAGCACACGTTCGAGGCGATACGAGCGCTGGTCGTGTATGTCCGCACGGTTCGCGGCGTGCTGGCAGCTTGTAGCAGCCATCTGACATGCCGGATGCTGGGAGGAGAGGATGAAGCTTGCCAAGAGATCATCTCGGTTGTGCTCCGCGAGCTTTGGCCCAGCATTGAGCGCTGTGACGGCTGCGACGATGCTTTACCATCTTCAACGCCGTCCACGTCTCCCCCGAATCGTCTGGAGACAATGAGCACGGTTTCGAGTCTCGCTGTGAACACAGAGGCCGCTTTACCAAGTGTCATTCCCTCCGTCCGAGCGGTGGCAGACGCGTCGGGCGTCGTGAAGAGAGCTGTCGGACGGGACACGGGGAACGGCAGTGCGGTCTTAGACACGATGGACAAGTTCTCGGGCGACGAGCGAGTCCAGACGCACGGTGTCCGAGCTATCAAGGGCGTCGTACGCTCACTGCTGCTCGCAGAGACCAAACACCATGACAACCATCACCACGAGGAATCGTGCAGCGAGGACCAAGCTGACTCCAAGGTCGAGGATCCGCCGGTTCGGAGACTCGTTGGAGCCGCGATCGACCGCATGCGAGCGTTTCCGTCGGTGTTGTCCCTCCAGCGTGACGGACTGCTGTGTCTCCGCGACGTTGCTACCTTCGCTTCCCGTGATGAACGCGGTGGCGTTCGCATGGTCACCGCATTTGGAGGCATCGCGGCTATCATGAATGCTCTCGCGCAGCTTCCAGACGACCTCGAAGCCAACAACGCGGGCCTCGCGGTGCTCGCGCACCCCACGATCGCAGGTTCGACACCCTGGAGTCGCTCCATTTTCATCTCAAGCTAATGTCGAGCTACTTCTGGCTGGATAGACGACGCGACGGTGCGCGTGGACCCGGAGAGTAGGCGTCTAGTACTCTCAGCCATGCGCAGATTCCCACTGGACGAGCAGGTCCAGGGCCTGGGTGCTCTCGCTCTCGGCAACTTGAGCCTTCGAGACGGTGAGTGGTCGATCCTGTGGCGACCGAGCTCTCCTCCTTACATGCTGGTTGGTTCTTCGGAGCAGATGCCAGTCGTGCGGAGATCGTGGGCAAGGGCGGGCTGGATGTGGTGGTGGCTGCCATGGCGAGGTTCGCGAGCACCGCACTGGTCCAAGCCGCCGGTTGTCGCTTTGTCTCCATTGTGAGCGCCAAGGACGGTATGGTTTGAGCAAGGAGAGGCCTGTGACGTCCATGCTGGTGCTCACCGTGCCTGCTCTCGGGTTGTAGAGCACTCGGCAGAGGCGTGTCTCGACGCCGGCGCGCTGCCAGCGAGCGAGAAGGCCCGCGTGCGGTTTCCCGACGACCCAAAGGTGCAGCAGTACGCGGTTGAGGCCATCCAATGCATGCTGCCGCCAGGTGAAGATGCTGGCAGCTGTGCGGTGCAGTAGCACCAAGGTAAAGCCCAGCAGGCGACTGGTTCGTCGATGCATTGATAAATAAAGGAGCATGCTGCTAGTCCGTCGCATCAAGAACCCCCACGACCGACGGTGTCCGTTAGCCGTAGAAGGCGAAGAGCGGCGCGGCCGTGTTGCTCTCCCAGCGCAGCAGCGCCATGGCGATCTGGTACTTCCAGCGCATGGCGTACCTGGCGCTGCGGTGGTTGAGCACGTTGCCGCCGTACGTCACGTCGCAGCCTCTGTTTGGCGCGCGCTTGGGCCCCGCGGCGGCGCTCGGCCGGCCGTCGTCGGGCTCGGTGATCATGAGCCAGTAGAACATGTCCATCCACTGGACGCTGGCGTCGTCGTCGTCCTCAACCACGACACGCGGGTTGTGCGACCGGAAGCAGATGAGGAACCCGCCGTCGATCTTGATGCGGAAGAGCAGGAAGACGGTGCGGAAGACGGGCTCGCCCGGCCCGTCTTGCAGGTCTCGCCGGATGAGCAGCGTGTTGTCGTTGATGCGCTGCAGGATCTCGAGCTTCTGCACCGACGCGTAGATGCCGTGGTAGAGCGTGAAGTCGCAGTACATGGCCCAACTCTTGGCCACGAGCTCGTCCACGCCCACCGTCTCGAGCCGCTTGGTGAAGTTGAACTGCACGCGGCCGTCGCGCGTGATGCGCTGCATCTGCGTCCAGCCCATCGTCTTGCCCGTCTCGGACGCGTCCCCCGGCCCCTCCACGTCGGCGTCGCCCTCCTCGGGTTGTGCGCCGGCCGCGCGGCGCTTCATGGCCGCGAAGAACGACAGCGCCTGCGCGTGCGAGTCGACCATGATGGCGCCTGCCTCCTCGAGCGTCAGCGGCTCGAAGTGCACCGTGCCGATGGACGTGCGCGCGCCGAGCACCCGAGGGATCTGCCGTCGAAATGAAGCACGCGCAAGCAACGTGAGTAGGGCGATTCCGTCGTAATGCCCTACCCGGGGCCGTAAACGCCCTACCTGGAAGTCGACCTGCAGGCGCTGCAGCTGCTCGCCGAGCGCGTCAAAGTCGGCGATGCGCTCCGTCAGCTCGCCGCGCTCGCGCCGCAGCGCGCGCACCTCGTAGATGGAGTGCACGAACCGCTTGAAGAGCACATCTCGCGCGCGGCGCTCGTCCAGGTCCATCCAGTCGTGCGTCGCGCGGTACTGCGCCAGCCGCGCCGTCAGCTGCCGCTCCATCTCCTCGTGCACCTGCCGCAGGTCCGTGCGCTGGTTCTGCGATCGTGTACACCAAGCCATTAGCGCGGAAGCAGCAGCAGGGACACACCGGCGCAACGCAGACGCGCTCTACCTTCTTGCGCACGCGCGACTGGCGCACGGTCTCGCAGTGCTTGAGCCGCTTGAGCTCGGCGCGCGCGAGCCGGCGCTTCGTGTCGGGCGGCAGCGGCCCGAGCGACGCCACGAGCTGCCGCTCCACGTCCGCGAGCGTCAGCGCCGACGCCGCGGGCTTGCGCTTCGCGCTGGTGGTCGCCAGAGCGGTGCACGCCATCGATCCCGTCGGGTACGGCGCGTCGCTGGCGGACGTCGGCGACGGAGCGAACAGCAGCGCGAGGTCCATGGTGAGTCGGGGTGGCGAACGCGCGTAGCTGCGCCAGTTCAATAGTGACGTACGGGAGACGCTGAGAGCGTGTGCAGCCGTGGAGTGGCCGCCTCGGAGCGTCGAGGGAGACCAGTGGGGGGCGAGCAATGGAGCGATCGAGCGCTTGGCCCGCGACTCTCGAGGCGCTCGCGGTCGATCGATGCTGCAGATTGGGCGTGTGTGAACGAAAAAGAGAACCTGAAAGAGACGGATGTCCCGTGGAGAGGGGTAAAAGAAGGTTACGAAGAGCATAAATGGCTGTATTTGTGGAGTAACCCGTGCCTCAACAACTCGTTTGCGGGCGGAAAGCATCGGCACATGACTCTGATATGGCGGCACCAACTCCAGTAAAACAACAGTTACTGTGATGTAATTCACGACACAAAGAATGAGGAACTCTTCCAAACACTTGGATTACGCCAGATCTGGTGGAGGCCCGAAAAAGGTACACTTCATAACCCTCAGCGGTTACGCCGGCAGGTGTACCCAATCGTACCCCCAATCTTGAGCGGTCGCTTCAAGCGGCGGCCGACACCTTCCTCAATATGGACGCGACCGCCGCGGCGGACGCTGTCTTCGGGGCCGCCGCGTCACGCATAGCGCCGCGATTGGGTCCATCGGATGGTGCCGACGCCTTCGCCACGCCCAGTACCGCCATATACGACAAGCAGCTAGCCTGGAAGCTGCACGGACAGCGCAAGGTACGGTTGTTCCGCCGTGCGGAGTCCACCCTGTGGCTAGTGCATGCGCCTCGAATGGGTGGGTGAGTCCGAACCGAATGGCCCGTAATATTTGCTTCCTCCAGCTGCAGCACGCGGCCGACGCGCTGCGCTCGAGGGAGGAGGAGCACTGCACGTTCTCGCCCAAGGTACGCGGCTTCATGCGGTGGGAGTGGATCCCACAAGCTCGAGATAACGCTGCCAGGTGTGCGAGCAGACCAATCGCCAGTCGCCACAGAAGCCGCCGCCGAGTCTGGTCTTGTCGCCTCGAAGCGACAGGAGCAGTATCTCTGTCGGAGGGTACTCGGCTGGATCGCCGCGGTCCTCGCCCTGCTCTCCGCGGCCCTCGGCTGTCGACAGCTGCAGCGCCAGCGCGAGTGCCGGCGGTGTGCACCCGACGGACGCACAAGAGAGCTCTATCCTGCTCCACTTTGCGCGGCAGGAGCGCGCGCGCGGGTTTGCTCACGTCGCGCAGCAAAAGTGAGCGACGGATACCAGTGGGATGGCGTGACATGCGGAGGCTCTTACTGGCTTGGCTTGTGCCACGCCAGACTCGCGTCCACGATGCCAGCCAAGGACTTCAGCAAGACCACCAAGCCCGCGCCATTTGCGCTCAGTGCCAGCAACTGGGTAGGTCGAGCGCTTCACCCGAGCATGAGCGTAGCATGTGGATGCTGCTCACGATGTTCGCTGGTTGGTGTTCCAGAAACCGCGGCAGTCGACACCGACGGACGGAGGGAAGACGATTTCTCCGAGTAGATTGGCTGCAACCACTCCAGCGCTGCCTTCCGACCAGCAGCAGCAAGCAGACAGCGCGGAGGGAGAAGTGCCTGCATTACCGTCCCCACCAACACCCGCTGCCCAGCCCGCGAGCAAAGCTCAAACAAAACCCAGCAGCGGAGCCAAGCACAGCAACAACCACAGTCGACCAGCGAGCACGCGGTCGGCCACTGTCGACGACGCGTGGGAGACGTACGTCTCCATCGATCTATCACAGTCGGCTTCGAGTACTCATTTTTGGCTCTGACGGACAGGGAGCGCGCGACGCTGGTGGCCGTGCTGGATGCGCAGCGGAGAGAGCTCGCCCTCCGCGCGCGGGCACAGGCGGACGCGGTCCGCGCGGCCGAGAGCTTCGCGTCGTCGACCCAGCGGTTCGAGGAGCGGCTCGCGGCGCTCGAGAGCCGCACGACCGACGAGCTGCGCGAGATCCGGCGGCTGCTCGCGCGCCAGGCGGCCGCCTCCGACCTCATCCTGCGGTCGCTCGGACTCGCGTTGCCCCCCGAGCCGCCGTCGAGCGCGGCCGAGGGCGGCAAAGCGCTATGACCGGCGCATGGGATCACGATATTTACAGCTCGCGCATGAGCAGCTCGTCGAGGAGCTTCGTTTTACCGCTAATTAAGTGCATGATCACGTTGAAGAAGATGGATCGTGATACATACTGGCAGTTGAAATGTACTGGATGAAGTTTCATTTAAATTACATGCGTGTCTCGCGTTTGTATTCATGTTGATCTTGAGATAAGTATGACTGTCGAAATATTTCAGTGACGACCCCTGTCCCTGCGTTTCTGAAACGTTGTGCATTCGAATGCATATGGTCGACTCCATTTCTGGCCAATCCACAAGCTGTAAAATATCATTCGCCCAGTTTGATTGGCTAAAATGATGTATACTCTCCCTCAACGACGGGAGGAGAATTGCTTTCCGCCAGTCTGTCTCTGGACGCAACGCGCCGCGCCGCCTCTGCAGTGCTTCAGTATACAAACTTCAAGTGATTTCCGCCCGAGAAAGCCCGGAGGCCGCCGACAAGATGGAGGTCGCGCCGCCGCTCGCGGCGCTCCACGCGTGGGAGGAGGAGGACCAGGCGCTCATGGAGCTGCTGATGGGCGTCGAGGGCGTGTCTGGTTCGTCCGCGGGCCTGCCGCTGGACCAGATCATGGCCGACGCGGACGCGGACGCGGACGCGGAGGCACCGCCGTCTCCGTCCTCGTCCGTCGGCTCAGGCTCGGCGTCCTCCCGCCGGAAGCTGACGCCCGCGGAGCGCCGCGCGCGCCACCGCGAGGTCGTCAGGCGCTCGTACCACCGTAACAAGGTGCGGTGACGCGTCTGTAAGGACGTGGGGAGCAGGGCGGCGTCACTAACAAGCGTATGAACGGGGTAGGCGCACATGACGGGGCTTCGAGACACAGTCAAGGCGCTGGAGAGCAAGATGAAGCAGCTGGCGCTGGTTCAGCAGAAGCACCAGCAGCGCCTCCAGCAGAACCCGACGAGCGAGTCGGCGGCCGAGATGGAGCGCCGGTGCGCCGCACTGGCGGACGAGTCCAAGCAACTGGAGGCCGAGCGCGCTCGGATGGAGGCCACGCTCGTGGCGCACGCGCAGTTCGCCTCGCATATGCGGGAGTTCGTGGCCGAGACGGGCAACCAGGTGTCTCCAGACTCTGGCTCGGACTCGGAGACGGAGGTGACGCCGCCTGCGTGGGCCATGAGCGCTTTGGGCGGCGGCTGCCAGCAGAAACCGCCGAGCTCGCCCTCGACGACGACCACCGCGAGCTGTGCCAGCCAGGAGGAGGCCATGTCGCCCACATCGATGCTCGGAGGGGAAGAAACGTCGGACGAGGACCTGTCGCCCGACACGCAGGCCGCGGAGGAACGCAAGGGTACGGGCGGGTTCTACCGGTCGCCCAAGCCGACCAAGCTCGGCATCACCCGCCCGCTGGCACCGGTCGCAGCGGACGTTCGGAAGGAGATCGGATTCAAGCCGCTCACGTTCCAGGCCGCCAAGGCGCTCGTGAAGGAGACGTACCGCGCGTTCCTCCACTTCTCACTCAGCGGGCGGGCGATCTCCTCTGGCGCGCGTGTCTTAGGGTGGGAGGACAAGCGCCTCGTGGACGGCACGTCGCTCAAGTTTTCGCTGCGCAAGCGCTTCCCCGGCTCGAACGCGCGCGACCTGTTCACCAACACGTGGGACTGCCTGTCGGACCCGGAGTGCGCGGAGCAAAAGTTCCGCGGCTTGCTCGAGCTGCGCATCCTCCAGCGTGTGAACGAAGACACGGTAGTGGCCATGCGCAGCATGCTCAGCCCAGACGGCTCGATGTGGTTCCGCTGCGTGTATTTATTGTTCCGCGTGCGCACTCGCAACGGCTTCCTGCTGTGCATCCAGTCGATCGACCCGCCGCCCATCGAAGGTGCGAGCAGCCCGACAGTGGTGACCAAGGCCAAGGACGCCATGACCCACGCGACCGACGGGCGTCCCGTGCGATGGATCGACATGTCGGGCTGGTTCATGTTCGACCCGCTGGGCTTCGCGGACCCGTCGTCGCCGTCCGAGTTCGAAGACTGCGGCGCGCAGATCGAGTACGGCGGCCGCTGGAACTACAAGGACACGCGGCACATTGCGCAGCTCGCCATGGACACATTGTCGGTCGTGCTCAAGTGGGAGACCACCATGGTGCGGCCAATCTTCTCCCTCCCTCCATCCTCCAGCTAGTCCAGCGAGTTCCTCCGCCCGTGCTGTTCCAGCCGGAGCGCGACCATCGGGCAATGGGTCGGCAGGCGTCTGCCTCCACGAGTGCGAGTGGAGCAGGCGCCGTGTAGTGCTTTATCTATTTCGTGTTCGTAGGAGCAGCCCATTCGATACATGACCACAACGAATGAGTGTGCGAGAGATGCCATACGAGTCCATGTTGTTAGTGGTGGGGATGAACGCGAATCATGACCAAGTTGGCGCCATCGTCTTGCAAGTAGGTGCGCAGTACATGAACAAGCACGGAGATGCCGGCGATACTGGCGTCCACGAGCGCGAGACGCTCACTGCTGCAGGCTGAAGGGCGTGACGCACGCGTGCTCCCAGCGAACGACCGTCATCATGAGCTCGAGCATCCAGTGGGCCGCGAACTTGAGCACCTCGGCGCCCAACGAGCCGCCAAACGTGAGCTCCGCCCCGCCGTCTTCCTGTCGCGTCAGTGTCGTCCTAGTCGTGCAATGGCGCAAAGAGTGTCGTCAGACAGAAGACATGGAGCCCAAGATACCGTTAGTAGGCAATACACACCAGTGGAAGAGGTTGATCCACGACTCATGCGGCTCCATGGCGCTCTGCAGCGCCGGCGCCGGGATGGTGCGGAAGCAGACGATGTAGCCCGAGTCGGTGCGCACCCGGAAGAGCAGGTAGACCGTGTGGAAGGACTTGCCCAGGTGCAGGTACGTCGTGTGCCGGTGGAACACGGCGGCGTCCTCGTTCACCACCTGCACGCGGCGCAGGTCGACGTGCACGCTCGGCGGGAAGATGACGCGCTGCATGAACGCCTCGTCGCTGTAGGTGCGCCAGGTATCGTCCAGCAGTTGCTCGGCGCTGCGGCTAGGCAGCGGCTTGCTGAACGAGAAGAGCATCTTGGCGTCGTCGTCGGCCAGCCGCCGCTTGTCGCTCCAGCCAAACATGCTGGAGCCCGTCGTCGTGAACTGCGAGCTCGTGTCGAACCGCGTGATGGCCTCGAACGACTCGCGGATGAGCGAGTAGCACGCAGCCACGCCGAGCGGCTCGACCGTCGCGTGCCGCACGGCTCCCCACCGCAGCTTGTAGGCGGCCGGCGGCTCGCGCACGAACTCGGAGCTCAGCGCGCGAATCGAGTCGCGCGACAGCTGCCGCGTGTGCAGCATGCGCTGCAGCCGCGCCTGCTGCTCTCTCAGTGCCTTTGCCTCTCTCGCGAGCACCAGGAACTTGCCGCGCACTTCGGCGGTCGAGCGACCCGTCTCCTTGCTCTCGCGCTCATCCTCGACGCCCGCGCTGTCGCCCGCGCTGTCGCCCGCGCTGTCGCCCGCGCCGTGCGCCAGCCGCTGGTACTCGCGCTCGAGCGCCGACAGCTGCGCGCGCATGCTCTTGACGCCTCCCTGGCGGCGCTGACGCGAGCGGCGCTCGATCTCGGACCGCCGCGCGCGCTTTGCCTCGGCCGCCGCCAGCTTGTCGCTCGGCGACAGCGCCGGCTCGCCGTGCGTCGCACACGCGGACCCGGGAGCCGGCGCGGACACGGGCGCCACCACCTGCGCATCCTCGACGCGCTCGTTCGTCATTGGCGTCAACTCGCGCGCGCTGAGTCAGCCAAGACACGTCAGGAGGAGCGCGGTGCACGAGCAGCAGGCAATTGGGGGCGAGCGAAGTCACGGTTGCGTCATCGGAAGCGCGCCGAAACAGGAGCGACTATAGTCCGGTTTATCGGGTTTGAGTGTCAATTTGATATATGATGAAAAGGTCGATAGACACCGTTTAAACCAGGATGAAGAGCGGCCTCGGTGATCGGGTGGCGCCGCACCGCGGGGTTATAAGGATGTGTATATGTGATACCCTGTAGAAGTAGTTTGTTAAAGTCCCCATTTGAATCTTGCATTGCCAGTTTGTATTACCCTGAAAATATATACCCTTGGGAAATACACGACAAGAGACCCTGTCGTGTCGCTCAGGTGGCTGGACACAACTTTCAACTGCAACACGATCAAGCCGCTCATACGCATTCTGCACACACACAAATGCAGCCCGCCGACTCAGAAGGCGAGGAAGAGCGGCGAGACGCACGCGTTCTCCCAGCGTAGCACCGACACCATGAGCTCGAACAGCCAGTGCTGCGAGATCATCATGGACGGGTCGTCGATCGAGCCGCCAGTGACCACCTCGCACCCGGACGGGTTGCCCAACTCGTCCCGCATGATGTTGAAGTGAGACCTTGGGGAACGAGCACACGGGTGTTAGTGACGAGGGAAGCAATCAATCGGCAAATCACGATGTGCGGCATGCAGCTCACCAGTGGAACACGTCAAAGTAGATCTCGTGCTCCATGAGTGTCTCCTTGATCTCGGGCGACGGCACCGTGCGCATGCACAGCGTGTACCCTGTGGGTGTCTGGAGCCGGAACAGGATGTGCACGGTCAGGAACGTCATGGCGATACCCGGGTGCTTGTGGTCGCGCCGGATAATGTACACGTCGTCGTTGATGCGCTGGATGACCTCGAACCGCATGCGCACGGACGTATCGAATGACAGCTGCGCCATGCGCACTTCGTCCCGGAACATATCCCACGTCCGGAGGAACAGCACCTCGGCGTTCTCGTGCGGGAAGCGCTTCGTGAAGCCGTAGTTGAGCGCGGACGTCACGTCGTCGAACTTGCGCTTGTCCGTCCAGCCCATGAACGACGTGCCGAACGACTGGTACTTGCCGCTGCTGTCAAAGCGCACGATCGTCTCGTACGAGTCGCGTACAAGAGCGTAGCAGTCGGCCGCAGGCAGCTTCCGGAACTTGGCCGTGAACGACGAGCTGAATGGGACGCCATGCGGGTCGATCTCGACAGCACCGCCGCCCAGATCCGAGTACCCGGACGCGCGTACAGCCTTGTGGAACAAGTCGTGCTCGCGGATCAGCTGCTGCAGCGCGCTTCGCTCGTCCTCGAGCGACTGCGCGACCATCGTGAGCTGCGCTGTGACGCGCTCGAACTCGTCGCGACTCCGAGGCGGCGTTCGAGTCTGCAGATCTTCCAGCGGCAGCATCGGCACCTTGGCTGAGACGGCGCGCACCTGCTTCTTCTTTTGCTTTAGCAGCAGCCGATACTGCCGCTCCAGGAACTTGACGTCGTCCCGCATGTCCTTGAGGACGCCCTAGCGATAGAGAAACTGCACGTGAGCCCTCGAGGCGTGGTCAGGCATACACAGCACCTGAAGCCACGCACTTGTCGTCGCTGGCGCGACTTCTTCTCGATCGCAGACCGCCGCGCGCGCTTCAGCTGGCTGGGCGTCATGTTGGCGGCCCCAGGGATCACAATCTCCTCCTCCTCCTCCATCGGGTCCTTGCCGTACGAGTACGCGTCATACTGCTGCGGCTCCGGATGTGGCTCGAGCCCTGCCGGAGCTGCGCCACCCCCTGCATGCCGGCGACTGTGTGCTTGCTGGTGCAGCGGCTGGCCGAAGCCCAAGGCGAGCGCGTCGACGATCGCCGCGTCGACCGCCGGCTCGGTGCCCCAGTCGGCGCCGTGCAGCGCCAGAAGCGGGTCCTCTAGCTCCTCGGACGTCGACCCGGCGCTGCTGTCGTACGCCGGCGCGAACATGGCCAGCGGCAGGCGCAGGCAGGGAAGGCGCCGCCTCGCGTCGGTCCGTCCTGCTGCCTCCCTTCTTGCCTGGAATGACTGTGACCTGGGCGGACTGCCCTCTTTCGACACAGTTGAAGAGCAGGAGGCGCTCTTCGCCTGCGTACTGTAGATTCAAAGTCCGTTCTGAATGACCCCGGAAGTGACCACGACGACGTGACGTTCATGATACGCCTTGGCATTGCTCTTATAGCGCACAATGACGGTACACACTTCAACTCGTGACCTGCCTGCCTGTCTGCCTTTCTCATTCGCACTTGCGCCGACTCTCCGACTATCAACCAGGGCGAAATCGAGGAAGAAAGGAAGTGTCGGCGTCCGGTGTCGGGGTATGTGTGCATGGAGAATTAGCGGGCGTCGCGGGGAGAGAACGCCTCGACGGGCGTCTGCTGCGGCTTGTCCGCCTCCCTGGTGGACCTGTCCGTCCCCTTGGCCCTCCCTAGCAGCGACGACGCGGACGGCGCGCGCTTCACCAGGTCGCAGACGCGGTTGGTGCTGAGCCCGAGTGCGCGTATCTTGCGCGAGACGCTCAGCACGCGGCGCCGGGTGAGCACGCGCTGCTCCAGCTGCACCAGGTCCGACTTCTTCCGCGCTGTCTGCGCCTGGCCACAGAAAAAGTCGCCCTGGGGCAGCAGCATCTCGAGGAAGGGCTCGAACGCGCGCAGACATGCCTCCGCAGGCTCCGCCGCGTCCAGAAGCGACGCAAGGAAGCTGATCCAGTCGTCGCAGTCAGTGTCTTGGCCGCCAACGTCCGAGACGCTGAGCGCGAGCTTGGTGCGCTCCGCCTGGAGATACTGTTCAAGCTTGGCGGCCCACGCGGCGCGCTCGGTTGGAAGTGCGTCATTGCTTTCGGCTCGCAGGTCGCGAGTGAGACGCTTGATGGTGCGCTCGACGCCCACAAAGACCGGCAACGAGTAGAGAAAGTCTTGCAAGCTGTCCAGGGTGAGCGACAGGAGATCACTCGCCTCGACCGTCTGCACCGACATCTTGCTCATCGAGAAGGAGAGCACGCCAAGTTCACCAAAGTACGAGCCCTGTATGAACGGGTTCAACGGGAGAAGGTTGCGACCTCGACGGATGGACCCAGCCAGTCGACCTTTGACGACGAAGAACAGTCCGCTCGGAATGGTTCCTTCCGTGATGACGAACTCCCCTGGCGGGTAGCTCTCGAAGCGAAGCTTATCAACCACAGCGCGGAAGCATTCGGTGCGCCTGGACGAGTTGCCAAACGCAAAAGGCTGGATCACGCGAGCTTCAAACGCACTGAGCGCCGTGCCGCCAATCTTGATTATGGTCTCTTGCCGCAGGTTATTCGGCAGTTCATCCAGCACGGCCTGGTAGTGCAGCCCGCGATGCGAAGACCACAGGTTGGCGAGAAAAGCATGCACACGCGATTTCAACAGTGGGCTCAGCTTCCACTCGGCGAGGCTTCGCTCAGTCGCGATGTAGTGCTTGCGGAAGACGACCTCGTGTCCGATGAAGGAGATGTACAAGCTTGCAATCTCGCCGATGACGAAGGCCATCACCAGGAGACCGGTGAACCACGTCAAGATCGCGAAAATGTTGGCAGACATAAACTCCGGCGTGAATGTCCGGCATTTCTTGAGAAAGGCGGAGGCAGCAAAGAACAACCCGCGAAGGTACCGGAGCCCGAGGACTGAGGATGACGTATGCGTCAAGTCGATCTCGTGCGATGGCATCCACGCGTTCCATTTCTCCCCGTAGCCCACGCGCTCTGCGAAGAGCAGGTACAGGCACGCAACCCAGTGAATGGCGAGGACGAAGCCAGAGCAAACGACTTTTAGTCGTGCTCCCTCAAACGAAACGCTCGTGCGGCTGATCTCGCCCATGTAGTGAACGAGGTTTGCCACTTTGAAGCATCGACTGAGACGAAGCCACCCGTGATCCGCTGTGCCAGTGATCAGCGCGGCAAGGTACTCGAGTGGAAGAATCGCAAGCACATCCCACACGAGTCTCTCACGCTTGTACACGTCCAAGGCGTCGCCTTCACAAAACTCGGCGGACTGTTTGCTCTGCTTGAGTTTCCAGTGAATCCAGACATCCAGAGTGAATACCAAGAAGCTGCACACCTCGAGGGCGTCGATCACAGCCATCCGACCATTCCATCGTCCGCACGAGTCAAACGCGATGCAATATGGCACAGACACGGCAATAGCAAGTGTCGCCACAAGTGTCACTCGGATCCACACGATGTACTCCGCGCTTTGAAGCTCGATGCCGTTGCGTCCTCGAGAGACCACTCTGCGCCATCGCGAATGCAGTGTAGTCACAGCAATGTCTTTATTTGCCGCAGCTATGCCAGCAGGCACAATCACCAGCGGAACCGATCTCTTTCGAGGATGGTTGTCACCTGCCGGGAGCAAGCGCTGCTGCTTCTGTTGAACTTTTGCCGTCTGCTCGATGCGCTTGCGCCAATTCGGGTAGAGCTCAAACACCGCCTCCAGTGCGTTCTTTGACAAAGTGTACAAGATGCAAGAAGCATTAGCCTGAACGCTAATACCCCGCGGGTGGTCAGACAGCAGCGCAGATTCCCCAAAAAAGTCGCCAGCTGCAAGTTCACCAAGCACTGCGACATAAGCTGGTTCCTCAACCTCATTGAAGCTTGAGCGTCTGCGAGACAGTCGAAGTGACGCCCTCGCTTGTGTGTGCGGGACAAGGACTGTCAAAAATCCCGAGAAGACGAAGAACATATCTGTCCCTGGGTCGCCGATCCGAAAGACGTACTCGTCCTTCAAGACCAGGCGCTGTGTGAACTGTGACACCAACATCCGCGTGATGGATCCTTCCATGCCACTCAAAAACGGCACCTTCTCGATCATCACGCGAAGATTCAGCAGTCGAATATCTGTCATCAGAGATGGAGGAAGTGACTGCGCGAGGATGTGCTCCTGTGTGATCGAGTGGAAGCGTTTGAAGAGGAAGTATGCCTTGAGCTTGGAAGCCAACGGGTGTGGAAGCGAGAAGTGCTGCAGCAATCGTCGCGTCCACCCGAGCTTCTCGTTGATCTCGCGGTTTTCAGCGCCACCCAGCTCGATGACATCAGCCAAGTTGCCGACAACGTACGCGAACAGGAAAAAGCCTGTCGTGAGCGTAGCAATGGTGAAGATGCACTGCACCGTCGTCTTTGGAAGTTCAGCCTGCGTCGACGCCGACATGAGTCCGAACGCCCAGAACTGGGACGCGAAGTACTGCTCTGCGGTGGTCGCGTTCTCCAAGGTCGCGGGCGGCAGCCATTTGTTGCCGCCAAAGTTGGTGGAGGGCGTATACCCTGACGCCAGTGAGTAAATCGCAGATGCGTGAGACGCAAAGTCGAAGTACAGCGATCCAAGAAGATGCGACGCGATGGACGTGTAGTACACGAGCTTGAACAGGCGCAATTCGTTCGTGTACTTGACGTAGCGCTTCTCCAGCGCGCGCAGCTGACTCGGCACTTTGATGAGCCGCGCCAGCTTGTTGATGTTCACGAGCTCCATCCGATGCGATAGTGAGGCCCAGTTGATCACATACAGTGGAAGTATCGCAACGACATCAACGACAAAGTGCGTCGAGCGGAAGTATTTGCGCCGGATCAACTTGGGGTCGATCACTTTGTTGCCAAAACGCCTGAATCCGAGCCGCAAGCGCAAGTAGATGTCAAGTGCAAACGACAGCTCCGCTGTCACCATCAGGACATCCTCACGAGTGTGGTGGTCGGCCTCGATGCCGAAGCAAATGAGCGCGATGACTCGGAACCACTGGAACGACATCAAAACGAACAGCCACGTCTCCCAGAGGACGATGTACTTCGAGTCGGGGTCAATAATCGAAGTGAGCCACGGCACGCTGCTTGCTGATTGTCCCGAGTGGCGAGTCACCGAGGTCCTTCGCTTTGTTGACAGCTTCGAGTCGAACAGGCGTTTTTCAAGGTGTGCCAGCGCAGAACCGAGCGCCGGGAAAATGCGCTCAAGAACGACGAGTTTTCGTCTTGGCATGAATAGCACAGTGCAGCCACTTTCGGCGACCGCGTTCTCCGTGTATCCGCCAGAGTCGCCATCGGTGTAGAACGACTTGGTTCCGAAGCAACCGCCGCGAATGATTTCTCGAGGCGCTTCATCAGTGCAATGAAGACGAACCGAGCCATCCAACAGGAAGAAGAGTCCGTGAGAGTGCTCACCTTCGCTGTAGATGGCCTCCCCTTCACCGTACAGAATGAACTCCGCATTGTCAACGAGGGCCACTTCGATGTCGTCCAAGTATGGTCGAATGCCGCTGAGCAACGCGAGCGTCTGCAAGGCGGGTTTGCAGATGTGGAAGAGCACTTCTCGCCTATAGTTGGTTGGCAAGTCCGACAGCAACTGGTCGATCTTTGCGCCGCGATGGGACTCCCACCAGTAGTCAAGATAGTTGTTCGCTCGCTGGTGGATGGCGAATGGCGCGTGCTGGTGACGGAGGAAGAGCTGGATGCGTGAGCGGGTTGCGAAAAACTCTTTCTCCTCGTACGCAGACGCCGTGAAGCGCTTTTGCACGTTGTCGACCACGATCGCGGTGATGAAGAACCCACCAAACATGAACGCAAGCGCGACGGCGAACTCGATGCCGCTTTCGGGCTCGATCGTTCGGCCCAGAGCCGTCAGCACGTTCGTCGCGTAGTACAGCGCGCGGAAGTACTGCGTGTACGCGATTCGCCGCACCTCTGGGTCGTCCTCGTCGTACGTGGTGTTCCGGTAGTCCATGTATCTGCCATTTCCAATATCGCGGAGCTCGACATCGTGAGACGGAAGCCACGAGTCTTCCTCAGGGTTGAAGCCTTCGACGAATGTGAGACTGAAGTACAGGCATGCGAGGATGTGGCTCAAGAGTACAAGCAAGACGCCGTACACAAGAAGGCGTTGCTTCCCTTTAAGCGGCCTCAGCTGGTCCATCTCATGATAGTGACCCATCGACCGCCAGATCCTGACACAATTCACGCAAACAAGTGAGACGATGGATGGAGTCAAATGCAAATAGCGAGAACTGGCGGGAGGCCACTGACCGAAGAAGTCGCGGGATCCGACCCGTATACGTGAAGGTTGTGTCACTGAAGCCCGATACGGGAAGCGCGGTGAGCAGGTCGAACAAGAAGCCGCCTTTGAAGTACCGTGGAGCGCTCCGCAGCGGCTCCCATATCGTCTCGGAGCTTTGCGTGTACGACAGGTTGAAGTTGACGTAGATGTCGACCCAGAGCACTGCATCCGAGGCGACGTTCAACACCACCATGTACCAAGCGGAGTGGACGAAGAGCGGGAAGGCCAGGTTGAGCGGGATCTGGAACCAGTTGTAGACGAGCACCAACTGCAAAGCGGACACAACGGTGAGATTCTCAGACCAGCACCAGAACGACGCATTGTGACGCAGAACCGGACCTGCAAGCATGCGATCCACCACAGTCGACGTGGTGAGTCCGCCTCAATGCACGACTTGAGCAGCAACTTCGCCCACCACGGCCGCTTGGGCGTTTTCACGCCATTCTTCAAGTACTCCAAGTAGAACGTGCGCATCGTGTCGGAGCCTTTTCGTTGCGACCCTGTTCTGTCGGCGGCGTGGTGTGAAGAAGACGCGCGCTCGTGGCGAGATGCCACGTCATCTTTTGTTGCCTTCCCTGCACCATCAACCGAGTTCGGCAGGATCGGGGTGACTGATGCCGTGGACCCGCTCCGTCGGAACAAACTGCCTCGAATGCTATCGCTCCGACGCATCAGCTGCTGCAAGCTCGCGCCAAACAAGGTGCTGCGACGAAGCATTGAAGGGCTTTTAGGCTCGCTTCCTTCGGCTGACTTGGTCGGTGCTGCGGCGGCAGCCATCACGCGCTGGATGTATAGTTTGATCGTGCTCGCTACACCTGGGTAGCCTTTGAGTACGATCTCCGCGTGCCGTCGCGAAAGCTTGTACAGCACACAGAAGGTAGCGGTGGCGACGGTCGCGGACCGCGTCTGGTCGGAAAAGAGCGACAGCTCGCCGACAAAGTCGTTCTTGCGCAGTTCGCGAAGCTTCTTGCCGGATCGAGAGATGACATCGAGCACGCCCGAGTGGATGATGTACATGGCATCACCGTCGTCGTCAACTGCGAACACAGTGAACTGCGCGGGGAACGAAACGCGCTCGAGCAGCCGTGTGATTGCGACGAGGAACTGGTCGCTGCATGCCGCGAACAGTGGGACGCGCATGAACACATCCTTCATCAGCTCGACTTGGATGTCTCGCCCGATCGACTGGCAGAGAATCTCCATGACCCGCCGATCACTTGATCCCGCGTCTTCGTAGTAGTACTGCGCACACCGACAAAGGTAAGTACCATCACTACGCATACTGATCCAGAATAGACTACGCTGACGCACCCGCAGGTAATCAAGCACTTTGTACTGAAGAGCTTGTGGTGTGTCGTGGAACCGCAGCACCTGCTTGAGCTGGTTGATGCGCGCCTCCAAAGCCTCGGATTGACTGCTCTCGCACTTGGACAGCATGAAGAAGGTCGCGCAGAGGTATGTGAACACGGCAAAGCCGCAGACGGCGACGAAGATCGTGAAGACAAACTGCAGGGAATTCCTCGGCAGCTCGCTCTCGTACAGCCCCGTAAGCACGCCGAACGCCCAGAACAGTGACCGAAGGTAATGTATCAGTGTCGAGTGATCGTGGCTGGTGTGCTGCGGCAGCCAGTGGTCTTGGTGATGTGGATCCGACGCTTCCGAGTGGTAGCCGAACGAGAAGCGAATACATGCTATCCCATGCGATAGCAGGATGACACCGATCAGGATCTTGAACAGCTTGAGCAGCTCGAAGTGCTTGGCGTACAGGTTGTCCAAATTCGCAAGGTACTTGGGTAAGCGCGCAATGCGGACAACTTTCGTGAGTTCCAAGAGCATGGGTGATCCCAACAACGTGATGGGGAACGCCGAGAGGGGAATGATGGCAACTGCATCGAGCGCAAACTCGGTCGAGCGCAGGTACATCTTCCTCGAGATGGTGATGCTCTGTGAGTTACCATCCTTGATGGACATGGTATTCAGCTTGACGAAGAAATCGATCAGGAAGAGTGACTCGCAGGCGTAAAAGACAATCGCCTCTGGTGTGTGAAGCAGGTTTGCGTGTGGCTTGAAAGTGAACAGGAACGGGATCATGAAGAGCTCATAGCAGAGTGCGCACAGCAGAGCCTGGTGCCATAGCGAGACGAAGGCCGAGTGCGGGCTAAACGACCCGTCGGAGTTCACGACCGGGCTAGTATAGCTGGCGCTCGGCTGCTGCGGGAGTCCCTCGAACGTGGTGAGCGCCGAGGAGATGCGGCGCAGCACGCTCGACTTCTTTCGAGGCGCCACCATGAGGCTTGCGGGCAACTTGACGCTGCTCCAAGCGAAACTTACAGTTGTGCAGTCGGTGGTGCGGGCACTTGTTGGCGGTGTGGTGTGTGCGTTGCTATTTCGGGAGATGCGTTCGTGATGCAGCTTCAACTGATCACAACGCTGGCTGGCACTTGTTGCTGATAGTCAATGTGGAATCGGAAGACCACCTGACGCTGGCAAGCGCACGCATTTCCCTCCTCAAGCTCGTTGGCATGACCGATTGCTCGCGGCGAGTGGTGGCTGGACGAAAATGCGGCAACATTCCGATCTGCTTTCCCGGATATCCCTCCAACATGTCTACGGATCAGCAGACAGTCAGGCATCGCCAACGTTGTGTGAGTGTGTGTGGTGTGTGTGTGGTGGTGGGGGGGGGATTGAACGCTCGACCGGTATCAAGCCCCGCTTCAAGACCCCCACATGGATGTGCGTGGTGAAATCATCGACTTGCTGCTGCGTGTGAAGAATCTTGCTTCGTCCGCTGCCAAGTGATCGACTCATGAATGAAGCAGGACCCACGCGAAACGGGCTGATCTATTTAGAGCCGACATTCAGAAGGCGGCCGCCCTTGCTGGAGGCTGGAGCGCGCAGTTGGTTTCAGCCCTGAAGCAACTCCAGTCGGTTGGAGCGTTGAAAAGGCCAAGCGGATTTTCAGACGACTGGCCTCGCGAAGGTTGGCCAGATCGGTCAAGACGGCAGCGTCTCGCTCGTCCAAGGCGCATCCACATCTAACCACCGCACTGCACGAGACACCCAAGCCATCCACCTGCATGCACACCTTGCTGCCGACAGACGTATAGACGCGATGAAGAGCAGCGCTTACTTGAGTGGTAAATCCACGCGAGCAGCGGGGTCCGAGGTGTCGCGCGGGCGGATGTCGATTGACAATGCGCTCGGCACCTTCCGGCTGCACTTGCACTCGTCCACGGTGCTAGACGACGAAGTCACGAACGCATTTGACCCAAACTCGAGAGGGATCAAGATCTGGGATCAAGCACTGCTGGTCGGCTTCCTCTTCGAGATATTCCTGCTTCCGTTAGTCTTGGCGTTTAAGCTCGATTCGCTCGGCGAGGCGCTGTTCGCGACCATAGTAGAGGGATCGAGTGAGCTGCTGTTCGTGTTTGACGTGTACGTCAAAGCGCACACGGGCTTTTACAGCGATGGGAACCTCGTGCGTGACCGCAGAAGAACCCGGCAGCGGTATTTCTGCTCGTTCGGCTTCGTACTCGACGTGATCGCGCTCATCCCGTTCGCCTCATTCCCCACACTGACGGCCGATCAACGCAACCAGCTCAATCTCATCAAGCTCGTGCGCGTGTACCGCATGGTGCGATTCGTCGCGGCGCTCGACGAGTTCTACACGGCACACTTTGTCGTCGTCAAGTTGCTCAAGGTGATCGTGGGCACCATGCTCCTATCACATGTCATTGCGTGCGTCCGCATCGTTTTCGGGTACAACCATGACGGTACGAATGAATGGCTGCCAGAGGAGCTCGATCACGAGCATGGAGGCGACTCGGTTCGAGGGAGATACCTGCAGGCGCTCTTCTGGGGCTTCGGGGTCCTCACAGGTCTGTTTGAAGGAGAGCTACCGCACTCGATCGCGCAGTTCCTGTTCACGATCTCTGTCGCATGCTGCGGCTTCTTCGTGTTCGTCACGCTCTGCGCGACCATCTTCGTTATCTCCAAGTGCGAGAGCGGGAACACCGAAGCGGTCGAGGCGCGCATCAACCAGCTCGTCCACCTGCTTTCGTACCATCATGTGCCCGAGAACGTCCAGACACCCGCCATCGAGTACCTTCGGGTACGGCGTTCGTTCACTAGCGACTCATCTTTGTTTTTGAATTGGGCCATTGCTGACCATGTCGATTGTGTTCCTTTGCCCAGCGACACTACACGGACGCCGAGTCGAACGACCGTGAAGCCATCAAGCTGCTCTGTCCATCGATCGCGACGGACATTCAGGTGGAGCTTCTCAAAACAACCATCGCGGGCATCTCCATGTTCGAAGGTTGCTCCGAGCAGTTCATTGTCGCTCTCACGAGTTTGCTCAAGGCCATAGCGGTGCCGGCGCATACGGTCATCTTCTTAGAGGGGGACCCAGGCGATGCCTTGTACATCATCCATTCCGGAGTGCTCAACGTGCTCGTCCGGGCCGTCAAGGTGCGCGAAATGCGCAAGGGCGTGTGCTTCGGCGAGCTCTCAGTCTTCTCCGAGATGCCGCGCACGGCTACCATCATGTCCGCGACGTACTCGATCTTGTATCGGCTTTCACGCTTCCACTGCGAGCGCGTGCTTGAAGGCTACCCCATCTGCGCTGCGCTGGTGCGAGCGCACGTCCAGCGTATGATCATCGGCGCCGCGTCTGCATCAAGTACCTTGAGCTCCACATCGGACTCGTCTCGCTTTGGGTCCAAGGTTGGATCCAAGCTCTCGTCCATCGGGAAGAGTATCAAGAAGAACTTTTCCACCGCCTCTAGCGTCAAGAGAAGCGTCGTCCTGCCAACGCTGGATCGCTCGGACATTGACGAGGAGGACAACAGTCGAGGCCGCAGTGGTGCAAATCTTGCTGTAACGAAAGGTGAAAGTGCTCCAGCATCAAGCCGAGTCGGGTCCGTTGCTGCCGACGAACCTGCGGACCGCACCACGACTGTCTCCCACCATCTCGTCAAGTACTACGACCAAGCAGACACGATTCGTCCCGGTGGTAATCACTCGAGCGTCCACTGCGGGTTCATGGACAGTTGGGCACGCATCCTCCCAGAGAAGTGCATCGACGCCGAGTCGGCGCTCCGCAAATGGTGGCTGTTGCTTCTTCAGGTACGCATCAACTTGCTCGTTGATCGATCTCGACTTTGAGCCTAACGCTGTCGCTCCGCTGCAGATCAATCTGCTGTACTACTGGATGATCGTGCCGATGCAGCTCGTTTTCCCGCTCTGGCAGCGCCCGTCGGCATTCTTCATCGCCCTGGATGTGATCATGGACGCCGGGTTGTTTGTTGACCTCATTCTCAACTTCAATCTCTCGTTCACAGTCGACGCCGAGAAGATCATGGATCCGCGTCGAAGTGCACATCTGTACTTGCGCCGAGGATTCCTGGTCGATTTATTGTGCATGTTGCCGTACTCGGTACTTCACACTGTTATCAGCATCAACTATGGCATACTTCGACTCCCGCGGCTGGGAAGGTAAGCCTATATCCTCCACGTAGCTCTCCTCATAATGGGGCGTCAATCCTCACGGCGTTGTATCGGTGGCCACAGATTGCTGAGGCTGCCCCATCACTTGAATCGGATCGAGCATTTCTTCCAGCTCACCAGCAAGCACCGGCTCGTGATGTTCGGCGTCCTTATGTGCATGATGTACCACGTTATCGCCTGTCTCCACTTCGGCACGACGTATCTCGAAGGCTTCAACCACGAAGAGGAGTCGTGGATCCCGTGTGACGACATTTACTTGCGCGTGATCAACGATTCGTACTTTGAAGGTCCTCACGGGAAGATCTTACATTCCGGTGATGCCGAGCTGCGGGATATTGGTGCCATGCAGTACACGCGCTCGCTCTACTACGCGACGAACGTGCTGGCGGCGCTCGGAAAGACGATTGAGCCCGAGACGGAGCGGCAGTTCGGCATCGCGCTGCTTTTCATGCTCAATGGCTTCCTCATCACGGCGATCGTGGTCGACAACGTGCAGAAGCGCTTCACAGCTTCGGCCTTTGAGCAGAAGGAGTTCTTCGCGACGCGAACACGCATCCAGCTCTTCCTTCGGCGTCAGAACGCACCGTCGGTGCTCCATCACCGCGTGAATTCATTCCTGGACTTCTGGTGGTCGGCCCACCGCGGAGCTGTGATTGAGGAGCTTCTTGCGGATCTACCGCCTGCCATCAAGCTCAATGTCTTGCGCAGTATTTGCTGCCCAGTGCTTCAGACGATCGCATTGCTCGCTGGAGTGAGGCCGGTGCTTGAAAAGCTCGAGGAGTTCCTCGTCGAGCACGCCCAATTCATTCTCTACGGACAAGGAGAGACCGTGTACTGGAAAGGAGACTATGTGACGGGCATCTTCTTGCTGCTCGAAGGAGAAGTGTGCTTGGAATATCCAGGCGAGGACGGCCACGAAGAAGAAGCCTCGATGCGCACGGTACCATCTGGTAACTTCTTCGGAACCGCAGCGCTAGTAGACGCGGAGCAACGAGGAAATGGCTACGCGGAACGTGCCTGCGCAGTAGGGGGCTGCATTGTGCTGTTCCTGTCTCGCGAGCATCTCAACGCCATGACTGGGATCTTCCCGTCCCTCTTCCACGAGTTGCTGGCGTTGGAGAGGCGCCTGCTCAACAACAAGCTCGCCAAAGCTGGTGTCGAGCGGGGAAACCACCGCGGCAGCATCCAAGCTATGGGACTGCGGCAGGCAACGTCACGCCGACTCAAGACGATGGTATTTGGAGGCAGTGTGCGATCGTCTGGCAGTGACGTGTCGCCCCACCCTCTGGTTCTCGACCCCGACTCGGCCTTCGTCCTCGCGTGGGAGACGTTTCTCTTTGCTATCATGTCGGTGCAGTGGATCACGATCATCTACCAGGTGAGCTTCCGCACGGTCAAGTCTACGCATGAGACGGCAGACGCGATCACGGCGGTGCTCGAGATGTTTTTCCTCGGAGACCTCTTCATCCGCACGCGGCTCGGGTACTACGAGTTCGGCAGCAAAGTCATGGAGATGAAGCGCATCCGGCGCGCGTACTTCCGGTCCACGACGTTTGCCGTCGATGTCGCTGCGTTGATCCCGCTCTTCATCACGAACTGGTTCCTGCCCGCCCAGCAGCGACTCGACCTGCTCAACCTGAACAAGTTGCTGCGGTTGTTCAAGGTGCCGCATCAACTGCAGACGCTGGAGAACAGGTATCTGAAGCTCGCGATCGAGCTGCGGCTGTTCAAGCTCCTCTACTACACCTTCATGCTGACGCACATCTTCGGCTGCATCTGGTTCGACTTTGGCTCCAACTCGTCCAACCCGAACGGGGAGCCTACGTTCGGCAGTTCCTCTTGGCTTCCACCCGCGTACCTTCAGTTCGCGCCTGCAAGCCGCCAGTACTTCGACTCGCTCTTCTGGGCGTTCGGACTCATGTCGGCGTCCAGCACCGGCGAACTGCCCAAGACCACGGCCCAGTGTCTCTTCAGCGTCCTCACCATGACAAGCGGCTTCTTCCTCTTCGCGTACGTGGTCGGCAACTTCACCGACATCATCGAGCTCATGGACGCCGAGAACCGCGAGTTCAACGAGCGACTGGGGTCGGTGCGCCAGCTGCTGACGCACTTTGACCTTCCAGCGCCGCTGCAGGAGCGACTCAAGACGTTCTACTTGTTCCGGCGCTTCCACTCCATCACACGTGAGCACATTCTGGCGCGCTGCCTGCCGCCCTCGCTGCTCACAGACATTCGCCTCGTGCACCTCAAGCCGATGATCGACAAAGTTGAGTTCTTGTCGGGCATGGACAGCTCCGTCACCCGCCTTCTTGTATCCCAGTTCGGCCAGTTGCTCGTGACTCGCGATGAGTTCGTCTGCCGATACGGAGATGACGCGAGCGACATGTTCTTCGTCTTCGTCGGAGTCCTCGACGTGCTCATACCCGACGACAGCGGTGGAGTCAAGGGCGGCAACGAGCAGTGCGTCCAACCCGGAGCCGCCAAGCAGTTGTCTGGAGCAAGCCGAAAGTACTCACTGCCTGTGCCACCCAAACCTGCATCGCGGAAGAAGGAGCAGCAGCCGATGGCGTTCAAGAAGCTGAACGAGATCTCGGCGGGCGGCTACTTCGGCGAGAACGGGCTCTTCACACGCAGCAAGCGCAACGCAGCGATCCAGGCGCGGACGTCGTGCATCCTCTACAAGCTGTCGCGCGAGTCGCTCGAGCTCGTGTTCGATCGGTACCCGGGCTGGAAGCAGCGGGTCATGCGGATCACAAGCATCCGCGAGGAGCAAGCACGGCTCGCACGGCTCGCCGCTGCCGAAGTTGCCCAGCAGCCCACGTACGGATTCGATTCGCACGCCATGCCGCCTCCGTCTCCTGGCAAGCAGCAAGAGGAAGCAAACTCTCTCGTCCATGCCGTCTTGCTGTGGTTCTCGGCGTCAGCACAGACAGCTTGGCGCAGCGCTCGTCGGTCTGCAATGCTCGTCGTCGAGGGAGCCGATTCGCAGAGCGCGTTCCACTTGTGGTGGCTGCGTCTTTCGGCGCTGGCCACCGTCTACATGGCGGTCATCGTGCCGTATCGCGTGGTCATGGACGCGCTCGCCCGCTCCAGCACGACGCCCACTGTCGCAAAAGCACTCGAAGTCTTCTGCGAAGTGTTCTTCATCGTCGACATTTGGTTCAGCTGGCACGTCCGGCGATGCCCCGCCGCTATGGAGTTGTACGAGCAGCCTCACCGCGCGCAGTACAAGAAGGAGCGACTGCTCTGGGACGTGATTGCGGCCGTGCCGCTCGACCGCTTCCTCTACGAGTTCACGCTCAGCCCCTGGCTGCGGCTTCTCCGTTGCGCCAAGACGATCAACGTCGTGCGGTACCTCGACGAGTTGAACCGGCGCAGCGTGCACTACGAGCTGCACTACGCCGCGCGCGTCATCCTGCTCTACTTCCTCGCCATCTACTGGGCCGCGTGCGCGTACCTCGCGGTCGCCATGCACGAAGGCTTCAGCGAGGAATGGGACGTCTGGCGTCCCTCGACGTCGCTCATCATCACGGACCCAAGCGATCCATCGTCGCAACAGCTCACGGTGCGGTTCCTCCGCGCGCTCTTCTACGCGACGACGGCGTTCGTCAAGAAGGGCCGCACGTTCACGCCCGACTCGACCACGCTGCTCGAGTTCAGCATCGCCATGTCCTTCACGGGGCTCATGGTCATGTCGTTCGTGCTGGGCGAGCTGGCCAACCTCTTCCTCTCGTACATCGGACTCGAGGTCCACTTCCGCAAGAACCACATCGCCGTCGAGCAGTACCTCGCGCGGCTCAAGGTGAGCGAGCCGCTCAAGGCGCGCGTGCACAAGTTCATGATCTCGCTCTGGTCCTCGCACGCGGGCGTCAACTACGAAGACGTGCTCGCCGACATGCCGCTGGCCATCCGCTCGAGCTGCGTGCGCTACGTCTCTCGCGAGCCCGTCGACTGGTTCGTCCGGCGCATCTTCCAGCCGTGCACTTGCTGGTCCGCGAGCTCCTTGTGCCTCGCCCCGGGCATGGAGAACCTCTCTCAGAGCCTCGCGCGGCAGCTGCAGTTCGAGGGCTTCCCCGGCGGAGAGAGCGTGCTGGTGGAGGGGAGCATCGGCAGCGCCATGTACTTTGTGCTGCGCGGCCACTTGGAGCTGCAGAGTTCCTCCATCCCGGCGCTATCCAAGCCGGTCGGTCTGCGCCGCGGCGACTTCTTCGGCGAGCGCGGGCTGCTTGGCGGCGCCGTGAGCGCCTTCACAGTGCGGACCGTGCGCGCGTGCGACTTGCTGGCGCTGCGTCCCGAGGCGCTGCTTGGCGTGCTGCAGGAGCACGAGACGACGCGGCTGGCGCTCGACATTGTGCACCGCGCGTACGCCCAGCTGCAAGCAGACCTGGCTGCCGCAAGCTTCAGCTCGCGCACCGATATGGAGAAGCACTGGGGCAGCGCGCTGTTGCGCGTGGTGCTGGAGCTCAAGGTGGGCAGTGAGAGCGACCGCCTCGC
Source organism: Phytopythium litorale (assembly GCA_023338075.1). Classification (NCBI taxonomy): domain Eukaryota; phylum Oomycota; class Peronosporomycetes; order Pythiales; family Pythiaceae; genus Phytopythium; species Phytopythium litorale. The sequence goes on from JAADYB010000246.1 coordinate 28,746, forward strand.
GCTCGGGGCTAGTGGCGACCGCACGAGCAGCAGGACGAGCAGCACGCTAGACGGCCGGGTGGGGACTGTGTCGGCGTCGACACTCGACGAACACGTGCAGGAGATGGCCCTTGTGCTCGAGACGCCGACCGAGTGCCTCGACGCGTTCGGCGCGCTGCTGCAGCTCGTGCTCCCGGTCGACCCATTCAACTGGCAGGCGAGCATCGGACGCATCGTGGAGGCTTCGAGCGTCTCGAGAGAGCCGAGTAGCACCGCGTCTTCGCCTCGCGTCGACGCGGCCAAGCTGCGTGAGGTGTCCGTGGCGTCGCTCCCGC
>JAADYB010000247.1:0-29055 GCA_023338075.1 Phytopythium litorale
GAGTCGCCGCTTGACACGCTCACGTCACCGCCAGCGCCGCTCGCCGACGACCCGCCCGACACAAACACCGACCCGCCAGCGCCGCTAGACGAAGACGCGCCGCCGCGCACAGACACAGCGCCAGACACACCGCTCGCCGATTCGCCGCCGGCAATTGCGACTGTGCCACCGTTTCGATTGGTGGTGGAACCGACTGTGATGGAAATGTTGCCAGAGGTTTCAGCACTGACACCAGTATGGAGGTCGATAGTTCCGGACTGGTCCGAAGGTGCTGTGCTGATGATGATACTCCCACTAACCCCGCTGGAGGCTGGATGAAGCGAGGCGATTGAGATATTTCCTGCAGCCTTGGTACCACGCCCTGAGCCAAGATGCAAGTTTCCGCCCGCCTTGCCTGAGTCTCCCCCTTGCAATGTTAAGTTCCCTCCGCTCAGTTGAGAACTCGACGATGGCCCAGCGTCACCTGGTTGAATCATGATGCTGCCGGTGTGTTCCCTTCCAGTCCCCGTTCGAAGGGACAAGTCACCCGTGGCATCAACAGGGTTGACCGAGGACGTGGACACGACCACTTCACCCGTAGTTGCTGTTCCGGCACTGTGAATGTGAACAGGTTGTGGCTCTTGATCGCCAGAAGTGTAGCCCGCGTTGATAAAAACGGCGCCAGATACCCGAGTTGCTGCACTTGTCATCTCAATCGCGCCTTCCGGTCTTGAAGCAGAATTCGTTCCCAGCAAAATGGAACCGCTCTTTCCGTTCTGCGAGCCACCGTCCAGCACAATGCTTCCGGCATCGGCAGTCCCTTGAGAGTCTGTCGTCTGAATCACCACGTCTCCTGGAGTGCCAGACGATACGCCAGATGAAACGAAGACGCTACCGCCTTGTGATCCATCGAACGATGACCCGCCTCCCAATGTCAATGATCCACCGCTGCCACCATTCCCGGCCATGACACTGATAGAACCGGCAGCACTTGCGCCATCGCCCGTAAAAATCGCCAAGTTGCCGCTTGAGCTGGAAGTCGAAGAGCCCGTCCCAATCTGCATGTCACCGCTTGCGCTTGTTGGCGCTGCTGTCACGTACGACCCTCCGTCAGCAGTCGTGATGGTAATGGTACCACTCTGAGCAGCACTGTTGGGACCAACTTTGAACCGTCTGTGCTGGGCGTGCATCGCCGCGATGAGATCAATCGAGATCTGCTGCTTGTTCACCTCGTGGAACTCCTCGAAGCTAACGTTCTTCTCGGGCAACTCGAACTTAGAGATCGTGACGTACTCCGGGAAGATCTCCCCGACTTGCTGGGCGATCACACCTCGAACCGGGGCATCCGAGATATTGCGAATCTGGCGCCAGAACTCCGAGTACCGGTACTGCTTCACTTCGAGGTTCTGAATGCGCTGGAGAATGTCATCTTCGTCAATGTCCTCGATGTTGGTCTTGATCCGTCGGTCGGAGGGGTAAGTCACGTCAGTGAACTGAGCAGGAACGTGCGTTATCATCTTGTCGTGCTGAAGACGCCAGGTCACCTTTCCAGGCACCGCAGTCTTGTCGTGAGATACGGTCAATTCACCGTCTTGCAGGCTGATGTTAAAGTTGTTTCCGGCGCCGATTGACATTTCTGACGAATTCGCTGAACGTGCGAAGACGCCACCGTCCGAGCCGAGGCCGATTGCCCCCTGTCCACTGCTGCCGGACAAGGTAAGCGTCCCCGGCTTCCCCGTCTCGCCAGTTTTAATGATAACATCGCCACTTGATCCGGATGCTGAGCTCGAGCCTGACGCAGAGATCAAAACATCCCCTCCGCGGATTGACCCTTGCCCAGACGTCAATGAGATACCGCCACCGGCACCAAGCGCACTGTCGCCAGTCTTTACAGCAAACGGCCCTGCCGAACCTTGCGAGCTGGCTCCGGACTCAACGCGAATGCCACCACTTAAGCCGCGAGATGCCGCACCCGTACCGATAGCAAGCGAACCGCTTGATGGCGCATCCACAGTTCTCGCTTCGAGGTCGCCGCTCGTAGTACCAGAGCCGGTGGATATCACGACTTTTCCACCAGTGTCAGCACTTGAAAGCGAAGACCCGCTCTCCAACACAACGTCACCTCCTTTCTCGATTGAGGAGTGTCCACCGCTGAGCTCAAGTGTTCCGCCGAGAGCCTTGCCAGCACCAGAACTGACCACGACATCACCGCTGCCACTTGAAGTAGATTCGCCAGACGATATCTTGATGGCACCCGACTGTCCAGCAGCGTTCATCCCGGTCTCGATTGTAATGATGCCTGTGTCGACACCAACTCCGCTGGATGATACGGCGCCGGTGGACCCTCCTCCACTCACGGCCGTCCCGCTCGTCATCCGAATCGACCCGGAGACGCCGTTAATTGCTCCACCACTTCCAATCGTGATGTTTCCGGAAGGACCGACCGGAGATACTCCCGATTCAATCGAAACCGCGCCAGACGCATCGACACCGTATCCGGAGGAGATCTGAACGTCGCCACTCGCACCAGCAACAGAGGCGTCCTGGGAGAGGATCACGACTTCCCCACTTGACGAAACGGCATTCATTCCGCTCAGAATGCTAACTGACCCCCCGGACGCAGCAGCTGAATCTCCGCCACGAACAACAACTCCGCCACCAACATCCGAAGACGAGCCTCCGAAACTCGAACCGCCAACCAGTTCAGTGAAACCGCCAACCCCACCGCCCGATTGGTCATTTCCGAGACCGCGGCCCGCAGTAACAGTAACATTGCCGCCAACACCACTCTTTGTCTGCAAAGCGTCGCCTGCGGTAATGCGAACAACCTGGCCAACACCGGAAATGGTCGAGCCAGCCGCGACATTGATGTCCCCACCGCCAGGGTTCGCGCGCTGTCCCGACTCGATCTGAACCGATCCTGTCGATTCGCCAAGAGAGTCGCCTGTCTTGATGTAGAAGTGGCCAGATGAGCCTGCCAGACCAGAATCGACCGTCTGTAACGACACAGATCCGCTTGACCCCTTGGAGCCGAAACCCGACAGCACGGAGACACTGCCCCCGGTGCCCTCGTCTTGAGTAGTCGCACCCGCCGCAACACTGATATTTCCGCCAAAGCTGGAAGATCCGTTGCCAACAGATATCGTGATAGATCCGCCAGCGCCGTCGGCAGAAGCACCGGTAAAGATGTTTATCGTTCCTGATCCGTCCGATCCGTCACCACTGCCGAGCTTGATTGAACCGCTTGCTTTCGCGGCGTCAGCCGAGCGAACTTGAACGTCGCCGCTGGATGTCGTTGCGGATGCTCCCGATGTGAGTGCGATCGCGCCACCCGACGAAACTGCAGCTGCTCCACCGGACAAAACAATGCCACCACCTTGGTCCAAGTCGACGTTTGCTCCAGAAGCTGCACCGGCTGTAATCTCGACGCTTCCTCCATCGCCTCCGTCTTTATCGTCAGCAGAGGTGCCACTCCCAGCTGACAAAACAATGGACCCGCCCTCGGCTCGATTCGCAGACGAATCACCTGCAAGTAGGCTGATGTCTCCGCCATCCCCGACAGACCCGGCTCCAACCTTGACCGTCACATTCCCGCCGCCACCCTTTACGCCACGTCCGGTCTCGATCGTCATGTTACCCGATCCTGGGGTGCTTGTTGCGTCGCCAGTCCGGATGTTCACGCTTCCAGAAAGTCCCGACCTCCCGGCGTCAGCGGTAGCCACGCTAATGTTGCCACTGAACGTCGATGCGCTTGCTCCGGAAGTGATGGTCACACTACCACCACCGGCAGCGTGACTCGTACCTCCGCCAGTAATGTCAATGTTTCCGCCAGCACCAACAGTGCCCATGCCGACTGACATGATCACATCACCGCCAGTACCAGTCGGCGAGCTCCCGGTAGTCAAGCTTAGAACGCCAGATGAGCCACCGCGAGCGTTGCCAGTGAAGACGCTAACCCTGCCGCTGCCGCCCGAGGTTCCACTGCTGCCCCCACTCCCGCCACGATCTGAGCTGATGTCAACGCTACCGCTGCTCGCAATGGCTGACGAGCCTGAAAGCACAGTGACGGAACCACCTCTAAGGATCGAGGAAGTTCCACCCTGGACGAGGATGTTGGAAGCCGTCTTGCCGCTTGATCCGCCTCGAACAGAAATGTCGCCGCTGTTCCCGACTGGGGCCCTCCCGGACTGCACAGACACAGTTCCGCTGTTTTCGTTCAACGACGCCCCGGAGCCTACCGAAACGCTACCCGAAGAACGAGTGAACTGCTCGAGAGAGTCGCCGGTGAAAATCGCAACATCACCACTCGTTGCGTATGACGCGTTGCCAGTCAAGATCTTGACGGAGCCACCCGTCGAATCGCTGCTCTGCCCGCCGAGGAGGCTGACGGAGCCGCCGGGATCAGCGGACACACTTTTCCCCTTAGCGGTTCCACCGGAAAGAATGATTTCGCCGCCATCACCACCATCCTTCCGGTCAGTGCTCCAGCCAGTGCCGCCGCTTATAGCGACCTTCCCGCCCGATGATGCCAGAGCGTAAGCGTCTCCGGCGCGAGCGATTATGTCACCACCGCTTCCAACGTTCCCATCGCCGACAACAGCCTCGATGTTGCCACCGCGGCCGCCACGCGACACTCCCGTGGACAGCCTGACCGAGCCAGAGTCTCCAGCAGCAGCAGAGCCTGAAGTCAAGCTCAAGAGGCCGCTGACACCAGCGCTCCCTGAGTTCTCGCTCCGAATTTGGACATTGCCGCTATTCGAGTAGGTGCTCGCCCCCGTGGTGATGTAGACACTTCCGCCAGTCATCCCCGACGCGGTGGTTGATCCAGCAGTGAACTTGACGTCGCCACCAGACGCCTTCGCACTCTCGCCCAAAGACACATCAACGGAACCACTGCGACCCCCCACGGAGTTGCCGGTCCGCAGGCTGTACCCTCCAGAGTCGCCTGCATTGCTCTGCCCCGTCTTGACATAGATCGAGCCGCTGACTCCGTAATACCCAGAATCAGCAGTAGCAACCATTACATCTCCGCTTGATCGCACGACGCCGACACCGCTTTGAACAATGACCTGACCGCCGGTGCCAGAGTCTGCTTGCCCACCTTGAAGTGTCAGCGAGCCACCTGTTCGAAAGGCACATCCAAGAGAGTGGGTCAGAGTCTAGCACTCGTTGATTAAAGGCGGCAAGCAGCAACAACGAACCCTGGTCACTGGTTGAGCGTCCTCCAGCCTCACCGCCAGAAACAGTTACCGGCCCGCCCTTTCCCCCGCCACCAGCAGAACGGCTACTGCCGAGTCCTCCCGCGATGTTGACTCGGCCGCCGGTCGAGCGAAGAGCGGTCATCTCTCCAGCACTGACGGTGACATCTCCCCCGTCGCCAGCTTGTCCAGTACCAACGCTCACCAGGATGCTCCCAGCTGCTGCAGGCCTGGAGTTGCCGGTCGAAATGTTGAGGCACCCACTCGCGCCGAGGGTTGCGTTCCCACTTCGGAGGTTGATTGTTCCGGACGACCCTTTATAGCCAGAATTCGCCGTCTGGATGTCCATGTCACCACTGCAGGTCGATGAGCCAGTGCCAGAAGAGATCTCGACCTTTCCGCCAGTTGAAGTGCTGCTGACGCCGCCTTCAAAGTGGATAGGTCCACCAATGTCTTTCTTCTCGTTTCTGCCTCTCGCCTCACCGCCGAAAATATTGACGCCTCCGCCATCACCGCCGTTGTTGGTGTTGGTACTAAGACCAGCACCTGCCCTGAAGGTCATGTTGCCACCCACAGATGCAGCAGCTGCAGAACGGAGAGAAAGTTAGTTGCGTGTCCGTGAGCAATTTAGAGATAAGCAAAACGACAAACGAGTGCAAGAGCGTACCGGTCGTGTCGCCAGCAGTGATGTTCACCTCGCCGCCGGTCCCCGTGTCACCAACACCAACGGATAGCAAGACATCACCGCCGTGGCCTTTCTTCGCAGCACCCGTGGTGACCATCACGATGCCGCTGGATGTGGACGTGCTCTTCCCCGTCAACAAGCTCAGTGACCCAGAACCACCGTTGACGACAGCATTGGGCGTCTGGACGACGAAGTCTCCCGACGTTGTTCTGGAAGAGGCGCCAGTCGTGATTACAACTGCACCACCCGTCGCTCTGTCCAACGAGTCACCAGCAGTTGCAGTGAGGTCGCCACCAGTGCCACGCGTGCCATTTCCGACGGACAGCATGATGAACCCGCCTTTGCCAGCAGTTGATGGTCCAGTGATTAGCTGCATTTCTCCACTGTTGCCCGCCGTGGAGTACCCAGTCTTCATCGTCATTGAGCCACTGGTGCCTTTGAACCCGGCGTCTGCTGTCTGCACCTGGACGATTCCGCTGGATGTCTGGTCGCTGTATCCGCTGTCGATGCGGACATCGCCACCGCGACCTCGGCGTGAATAGCCGGCTTCCACCTCAACGGACCCGCCGAGGTCCTTAAGGTGGCCGCCTTGTGAAGCGCCACCTGTCAAACGAACGACGCCGCCATCGCCGCCATCGCTGAAGGAAGGACTACTCCCTTCGCCGCCTTGAAGAAAGACGCCTCCTCCTTTCGCTTTTGCGGCTGTGGTCTCTCCGGCAGTAATGTGGACTTCTCCGCCGTCACCAGTGTTTCCGGTTCCCACCAAAACGACAACATGCCCGCCATTGCCCCCGGTGGCCTCCCCGCTTTGAACCAAAATAGGCCCTGAAGCAGTGTTGGATGATGTCCCGGTCTGCAATTTGACGCCGCCACTTGTTCCAGCGCCTCCAGCGTTCGAAGTAAGGATGATAACATCGCCGCTTGAAGTCTTCTCACTGGCGCCAGAAGAGATGACAACAAACCCGCCGCTTTGAGAGTCATATGTGTGGCCCGCTGTCGCTGTCAATTGACCACCCTCGCCAAAGTTGCCAGATCCGACGGTAGCCGCGATGAAGCCACCTTTCCCATTCAGTGCATTTCCGGTAGTGAGAGAGAATGGACCAGAGTTTCCAGCAGTAGATGAGCCCGTAGCCATCGATAAGGCTCCGCTGACGCCGCGTGAGCCAGAGTTCGCAGTGCTCAGTGATAGCATGCCACTGGAGCTAGCGAGTCCCACACCGGTGCGAAGAACGAGGTCGCCACCGTACCCGAAGGATGCCGTGCCGCCGGAAAGGTCGAGGGAGCCTCCGTTATCCAGTGCATTGGTACCACGAGCCTCGCCGCCGGTGACTTTGACCCCTCCGCCATCTCCACCGTCAATACCGTTTGGGCTTGAGCCAATGCCTCCGCGAATAGACACAACTCCGCCAGCTGAAGCAGGTGAAGTGGACTCGCCTGCGGTGACAAGTACATCTCCACCTGGGCCGATCCCAGCGATCCCACTGCTCAAAGTAATTGAACCGGACTTTCCGCGAGAAGCTGCTCCAGTTGTGATCTTGAGGTCACCTGCTGCCGCATTGTTGCTATTCCCGGACCCAATTTTCACCGCACCACTCATCCCGCCAGTCCCAGAGTGAGCAGAGAAAATCTCGACACGACCACTTGCCCACTGCTCGCTCCCGCCAGATGAAAGAGTCAAGGCACCGCCGATTCCACTCTTCGCGCCACCCCCCGACACCAGGACCGAACCACCCGTATCACGAGATGAAAGACCCATCGACGCCCCAGCGGTGACTTGCACATCGCCGCCATCGCCTCCATTGCCAGCACTTTCACTCAAACCAGCTCCACCGGACAAATAAAGTGCTCCACCGGTTGTCGCAGAGTACGAGGAGGCCCCCGACGTGATTGAAATATCGCCACCATCGCCAGCGCCGGCAGTGCCAACAGTCATGCCGATGCGGCCAGCGGTGCCTTCAAGTGACGTTCCAGTGCCCAAGATGATGGAGCCGGCTCTTCCTCCGACGGCTTCACCAGATGATATCGATACGCTACCTGTCCCGCCCAAGCCCTGTGCGTTCGCTGAGACGACGACCACAGGCCCCGAAGAGCTGATGCCCGAAGCTCCGCTGGTGACGGAGACAGTCCCACCGACCGACGAGTCGCTCGTACCACCGACCATATTGACTCCGCCCCCTTTGTAGTCGACGGAGTTCCCACCACTGAGAGTAATCTCACCTCCAACGCCACCACGGAGAGGCGAAGAGTGGAGACCGTAGCCAGCACCCCCGGAAATCTCGACATTCCCGCCAGTCCCGCCGTTGTCAGACCGCCCTGCGCCAGCGGCGACGTTGACACCGCCACCCACTCCACCATCGCGAAATGTGCTTCCACTGGAAACGACAACACTGCCTGGATTTCCTGTGTTGGTGGATCCCGAAGTGATAACGACTTTTCCGGAGCGTCCATCGACATTATCTCCAGTGGCGAGACTGACATCGCCGGATTGGCCAGATGCCGTTTCACCTGTTGACAAGCCAACGGAGCCCGATCCACCAGACGTCACGCCGTTCGGGGTTCCCAGGTTGACGCTTCCTGTCGTTCCAGAGCTGCTGCTTCCCGACAAAATGCGGACTATTCCGCCAGGACCCACTGCACTTCCGCCAGCGTTGATGTTGACGTTTCCTCCTGCGCCACCCTTCGCTTGAAACCCGACACTGATCGAGATATTACCGCTACTTCCTGCTGAAGAGTTCCCAGTCGTGACGATAATGCTGCCAGAATCCTGCACAGCACTGCCTGATGAAATCTTCACAGTCCCGCTGGCACCGCGAGCCGCCGATGCCGTTCCAACCGAAATGTTGCCACTCGATGCATTCAGGCTGAGGCCACTGCGAATGATAACTGTTCCGCCTGCGCCACCAGTGCTATTTCCGCCGAGTAACGACAAAAGTCCACCGGCAGATGCGTTCAGCGAGCCAAAGGAGCTTCCACCTTGAACGGTTGTTGACCCGCCGACGGAGAGTTCATCGTTGAGGCCATCTCCGCCTGAAATGACGACGGATCCGCCACCTTCAATCCCAGATTGCGCAGTAGAACCAGCTTTCAAGTCGATACCACCTCCGGCACTGGAGTTGCTGGTACCCACTTGAATGGAAATGGAGCCTGACTGCGAGCCGTTCGACGCACCGGTATAGATAAACACATGACCGGACGGACTGGATGACGCATTGCCAGTCCCCATGATCACATTGCCACTCGGACCAGCCGTTTCGCTGATAGCAGCAGCACTTGACAGACGAATATCCCCGGAAGCCTGACCCACTGACGCACCCGACTGGATGGACACTGCCCCTCCGCTCTGAGTTCCTCCCGATGACCCCGCGGTGACCACAACATCTCCGCCTTGCTTTGTTGTTGAAGCCCCGCCACGGAGAGTAATTGGGCCAGCGTTGCTGTCCACGGAGTCTCCAGTGCGGATCTCAATCGGACCGGTCGAGCCTGCAACTGCTTGTCCCGTCACAATCTGGATTATCCCCGACGCGCCGGTTGTGATAGTTGCGGCGGTCGACACCACCACATCGCCGCTTGACGAGTCGCTGCTCACCCCTGACTTGACGTGGATCGTCCCGCCATTGCCTGCACCTGCGCCGCCAAGGAGAGTGATGTTTCCGCCGGATCCGGAGGGTGACGCGCCACCTTGAATGTTGACCGCACCGCCACGCACAGACCCGTCGAAGTTCTGCAATCCGAGACCTTTGCCGCCTGTGATGTCCACATCGCCACCGCGGCCGCGGTTTTGATGCACGCCATCACCCGCTGCAATCGCGACGCTGCCACCAGGCATGTTGAACCGGGTGTCGTTTCCTGCTTGGAGCTTGATGTCGCCGCCCGACTCGACAGAGACCGTCGACTGGTTCACGGTGACCGAGTAGTTCCTCGAGTCCACGGTGGTCCCCAGGACCTTGATGCCTCGACGGATGTTCGGCGGACGCTGGTCGATGATCACGTCCCCGACCATGACCGTTTCTGGAAGGGCAAGCCGGCGTCAGGACATGACAGCAAACGCGTTAGGGAAGCCCACAGACGAGAAAGCAAGCAATCCGGGAGAACGTACCAGGCACAATGACAGCGGGGCATGGCGCGTTTGCCACGACCGACTTGCAGCCCGAGCCATAGGTCTCTTCGGCGGCCAGGCACGTCGAGGACGACGCGCACCAGACACACTCGCGCGAGCCGGCGCAGGCGCCGCAGTCCGTGAGCGCGTTGCACTGCGGGTTCACGGGGCACGAGTCGGGGGACGAGATCCACACGCCGCACCAGAGCTTGTAGCGGTCCAGCGGACCGTTGGCATCGCCCTCGGCGCATGTCATGGTCGACTGGCAGAAGCCGCACGACGGGTTGCCCGCGCACGCGTAGCAGTGGTCCATCGCGTCCCAGTACTTGACGTTCTCAGGCGGAGACAGCGCCGAGCAGTTGGTCGAAGCCGACGCCACTTGTTCGCGCACCCAGGCCTTGGGGGCCGTCGCCGCGGCCGCTGCGAAAGGAAGCAGGCCCAGGCCGCCCCAGAGGAGCAGCCCGAGCACGGTTAGTCCACTCACACGCACGCACGCCACATGCACTCGCTGCTTTCCTACGTTCTTGTCCTTCATCCTGCTGCACATGCACCTATCTTTTTCTTTCCTGTTTTCGCTTTTTCGCTTTTTTTTGTCTTGTCTTCTTTTTCGCCTACAAATGCACCGAGACGCTCCCGGTCGACCGCCTTGCGCGCCGCGGCCTCGAGGGTTCGAGGGCCGACGACTCGCCGATCAACCAACCAGTCGCTCTCTCTCACTCTCACTTCCACGCCGAGCGCCTCGCGTAGCAACAGTCGATGCTACCGAGAGCCCCCGCGCGCTAGTCACTCCACACAGTCCACACAGTCCACACACGCACACACCCACTCACGCCACACGCCGTTCCCGGAGCGAGTACTGCGCGCCCGCGGCTTTCGGCCGGAGACTCCGGAGAGACTCGCGGCTTGGAATCGCCCCGGTGCGCGCGCACCTGCTCCGAGTTGCTCGTGTCCTCTTGTCGGTCTCTGCTCGGTCTCGTGCGTCTGTCTGCTGTCGTCTTCGGTCGGGTCGGTCGGTGTGCGTTGGCTGCTTGGGCTTCTGCTGCTGCTGCTGCTGCGCTCTGCTCGCGAACTCGGAGATTCGCGACTGACCGGGGGGGGGGGAGAAGATCGCGTCGGCCGCAACGAGTGGCGGCGGCCGGCTTCGAAAAAAAAAACAAAAAGATCGCGTTCCCCTTCGACACTTGCGCAGAGTATGCTGCCGCGCACGCCGCCTCGCACGCCACCCCGCGAATTTGACGGGCATCACCACGGCAGCCGCCATGGGGACTGCTTCACATACAAACGCGAGGCATGTTGGCCCAAAAATGGAAGGTCGGAGCAGGCTGGCTCGATACCACCTCGGCTGCGGCATACCGATGCAGATGCCCTGGCCAAAAACATATCGGTACAATACCAGTACAGACAGTAACCGTACCGTTATTCAAAGTATTCCTTTCAATAGACCAAATATGCCACTAGAGAGTTGCACTGTCTTCCTTGATATCATTCACACTCATGCTTTTCCACAGTACAACCAGAACGTCACTCTCCCGAAACACCGTCACTGCACCTTCTCACGACGGTTTCGCTTTCGACCACCAACATATGCGACACCAAACTTCGATAATCTTCAAGAATATCGAACAAATATGTCTCATCGCCATGTCCCATCTCGAAGATTTCGAAGAGCCAATCAAATTGGAGATTGGTCCGACCTTATAAGCCATCCACCAATCAGATCACTTCATGAGGTTTCGAACCACGATCCAGCAATACTCTTAGATTTCATACCGAATGTACCGTGATCCATATGTCAACACATCAACCTCGCACAATACATGTATCCACTCGAATATGATAAACCTGTGACACATTATGGTTGACATCGAATATCACCGACAAATCACAACATACAGGACAAGAACATCACAGGATTCGGTTCGATAGTTTCACCATGCCGAAAGAGAGGGTCACTGCCAAACAGGATCGATTGGAGCCGCATTTGTTTCCACAAGGTCAATATGCCATGAGAGAGGGTCGACCATGACATACCGAAGGACGTACCGGTTTGTTGTCGACCGTATATTCGTGACAATTCCCGTTGACGAGATCGAACTTCTATCTGAGACTGAACGCAGAAAGGTGAAGCACATTGAGCGTATCGTTCGGGTTACGGCTCGAGTTATGGTTCGGGTTATGGCTCGGCTTGGGTTACGGCTTGTGGTAAACGAGCCGTAACCCGAGCCGTAACGCACTGCAAGAGAGTTTCATTTGGGCTGCTAGAAACCCGATTTAGTCTACTTTGGGCAGAATGTTTTGTTACCGGACAGATTGGTTTTTATTACTTGCATGCAATAATATATTTTACACCTACCCACACGCAAAAATATACCATAACCACCTTCAATTACCCTAAAATAACACCTCTACTGATTTAACACAAACAGTCACTCTATCGGCAGGTATGATTGGCTCATAATATCACATTTGATTCGCTGTTGAAAAATGAGGGAAAGAGCCTGTTTAAATTAGAGCGTTTTCCCTCATGTTTTTAAGCGTGGTGTTTAGGTGAAAAAGGATGTGTGGCGCGATTGATTGGCTATTACTCGCATGCGATCCTCGTCGGCACCTTGACCCGGGTCGGGTTTCGGTCGGCCCGGCCCGTTGCGTCGTGGTCCACACTGGACTGGAGACCACCCGGAATATCCCAGACGAGTTTCGATACTGAAACCAAGAACAAAATATCTTTTTTATCCACCTCAATAGCTGTCACGAGTCCTGATTCTGCGTCAGCTGCAACGCTGAGACTCATTCGCGAAGGATGCCCCACATCGCGAGGCCGCGGCGACCGACCGAGACAGTTCGTTGCGCCGACGACCGAAAGCGCCGGCCAGGTCGATGCCGTCCACAAGGCAGCGCCTGTGAGGCGTCCGTCGCGCATGACTCGTCGCAGGACCACCAGCCAGACCCATGACGGACCACGGCCGCAGCACTGCCGCGCCGCGTCATGAGCCATTCGGACCCGTGGCGCGCGCTATCCATAGTTGAAGTGCTTCCGCCTCGCAGTGATAGCCCTCGGGGCTGCCGATGGAGGCAGGCGCAAACGAGTGCACACCACTTGAAGCATTGCTCTCACGCTCTCATTGAAGCATCTACCCGCTGAGCAGTGCGCATGCCGACGAGCTGCAGGCCGCGGCACAACACCGCGTCTGTGGCGGCGCACAGCACGAGGCGCGAGTCCTGGTGCGCGGTGTCCAGCACGCGGCAGCTCTCGTAGAAGACGTGGGCAGCGAAGGAGAGCTCGCCTTGCGCAGGATGCCCTGCAGACGCGCGCTCGCGTACACGAGGTACACGCCCGTGTTGACGCGCTGGCTAAGCACCTGGTCAAACGCGAACTTGTAGTTGTGCTCCCGCTGCTGCACCAGCTCCAAAGTAGTGCACGGCTGTGTCGCCAATCGCGCAGTTCTGCTGCTCGCGCTCGCTGTCCGGCACGCCCACGCTCAAGCCGGCCGACGTTGCGGACGCCAGCGAACGGCGCGTGGGTGAGCCTCGCCTTGCTCTTCTCGCCACCACGAGCCGTCCACCCGGCCATCTCGGCGGGTGCGAGCAGGCGGCAGAAGTTCAGCTGCTGGCTCCTGTCTGTCACGCACAAGACCTCGTCGTACAGCGTGCTGTCGACGCCCGGGAACTCGTGGAAGCGCGAGTATCGGATAGAGACACGCGAGGCCAATGGCCGCGTTCAGGAACCCGCCCTACCGTCCAGCTTCTGCACGAGCATCGGCGGCTTGTTCGATCAAGGCGTTTCTTCAACAGTGCCAGGAGGGACGACCTCCAACCTGCGCGGTCTTGACAGTCCGTGACCTGCTCGTTGGACTGCCACGCCGTGGCGGCGACAAATTGCGGTGTCGCTCCACGGGCGGGGTGGAATGGGACATGGACTCTACTATGCGCGGGATCATGCCACCATCCACCTGGATTCAAACCCGTCGTGATGCGTGAAGGCGCGACCGCGAGGCGGGGGAGCGCTCGTGCTCCAGCCGCTGAGGAATAACCGATTGTCTCCACGTCTGCCAACCACAGGAGGCTCGGCGTCGTCTGCCATGCCCCTGCTTTCTGGATCTGCACGCAATGAAACAGATCACCACGGCTCCGCGCCCGCTACTATCTCGATCCGTGAGGCACCAGGAATGCGGTTCGCTTGCAATTTTGTCCGCGGAGATTTCCTGTACCATGCATCACACACAGTGTGGCGAAGGTCTGGCATGGCAGCGTCGACAGGCGACGGTGGGCGGAGTCACATTGAGACTGCCTATAAGGCGTCGACACTCACCCCAATGCGGCGGTCGGGGAATGGTCATCATGAGGCGAGAGTGACCAACAATACTTGCCGAGGACGTGGAGAGATCCGGTCGTTGCTTCAACATGTGTGTGTGCCGCATCATCGCTGCCCCGTGACGCGACCTCTTCATTTACTGCTGCCGACGCCACCACTGATACCGTTCAAGACAACATCGCTGTCACCTGGCTGTCTTCCCGCACCACTCGAGCCCACGATCACGCCACCAGGACGACTGCATGGGTCACTGACTGCCGGCAGGGATTGGCTCGATGTTGGGGCGATGGCCACACTGGTTGCACTTCATCGGAGAAGTACCGTGAGTCTCAATACCGTCTCGGATAGCAGTACTACGGGTCCCAAAACGATGGCACCACCCGACAAGCGGCATCCGAGCCACACAATCAGCGAGCCGAGAGCCGAATGCTGCGCCGCCACCTGCGGACCAACGCCGCCGCCGGCGTGCTGCGCCGCGGCTTGGCGTCGCTGGGACCCGCGGCCGGGAGCAATGCGTGGGAGTCCATTGAGTCCAAGTGGCAAAAGCGCTGGGCGCTGGAGGCGCAGGCCGCGCCGCCGCTCGCGCAGGACGCCGCCGGCGAGCACAAGGAGACGTTCTACTGCCTCGCCATGTTCCCGTACCCGTCCGGTGCGTCCTGCCGCGCGTTCAGTTGCGCCAAGTATCGTGCGGCGCTCGATGGTGAGAGGAGCACGTGCTGACAAGCTGTTGGGGTCGGTCGGTGCGGTGCAGGCCAGCTGCACATCGGTCACGTGCGCGTGTACACGATCAGCGACTGCATGTCGCGGCTGAAGCGGATGCAGGGGTTCAAGGTAGGCAGGACTCCGCCGCACTGCTAGACGCCGGCGACTGACGGAGGGGCGGCTGCTCGTTCCGCGCAAGGTGCTGCATCCGATGGGGTGGGACGCGTTCGGACTCCCGGCCGAGAATGCGGCGATCGAGCGCGGCATCTCCCCCGCGGACTGGACCAAGGCGAACATCGCGCAGGCCAAGAAACAGCTCATCTCGCTCGGCATCCGGCTCGACTGGGACCGAGAGGTCACGACGTGCTCGCCCGACTACTACAAGTGGACGCAATGGCTCTTCCTCCGCATGTTTGAGAACGGGCTCGCGTACCGGAAGGAGGCGATGGTGAACTGGGACCCGATCGACAAGACGGTGCTGGCGAACGAGCAGGTGCATCGCCATTGCAGCACGCCCACGCTTGTGGGTTGGGGAGGGGACCGAACAGGCTCACTCACTCACTCGCGCTCTGCTTGTGGGGAACAGGTCGATGCCGAGGGGCGATCGTGGCGATCTGGCGCGGTCGTTGAGCAGCGCGCGTTGAAGCAGTGGTTCTTGCGGATCACACAGTACGGCGACCGGTTGCTCGACGACCTGGCGAAGGTAGTCACGGTGGCTGTCGAGTGCTATCAACGTATCACGTTCGACTCTCTCACGGCGCGAATGTGGGCACCTGCCGCAGCTCCAAAAGTGGCCCGAGGCGATCAAGCGCATGCAAGCTGCGTGGATTGGGCGGTCACAAGGATCCAGCGTCACGTTCGAGGTCCGTTGCAGCTGTCTACGTGCGGTCGTGTCTTGGTCCAGCGAAAGTAATCTCGAACCTGTGCCGATCGATGAATCTCAGGCCGCGCTGGACGCCACGGACACCAAGATCCCGCTGACCGTCTTCACCACCCGCGTGGACACCATTTTCGGTGTCAGCTTCGTGTCTGTGGCGCCAGAGGCGGCGGTTGTTGACGAACTGCTGCCGCACATCCCCGAGTCGCACCGCCAGAGCGTCGCCGAGTATATCACTCGCGTCAAAGCCATGGGGCGGGACGAGCGTGCAAAGGGGGACACCATCCAAGGCGTCTTCACTGGTTTGTACGCGCATCACCCGCTGAGCGACAAGAAGGTGGGCGCTGTGTGCGTTTTGGACTTTGACACGCAGTCGTCGCTGGGACTGACGGCGTCGCCATGCAACATTAGGTTCCTTTGTACCTCGCCGAGTATGTCCTTCCTCAGTACGGCACCGGCGTAGTCATGGGTGTTCCTGCTCATGACAGTCGCGACTTTGCCTTCGCTCGCCACCACAATCTCCCTATCGAGTCGGTCGTGCTTCCGGCGTTTGGAGCGGAAACACCGTCGCCGACGAGCGAAGGAGGAGACGACTTGTTCACTGAGCGCGGCGTGCTCCAGAACAGCGGCGAGTACTCCGGTATGACCTCGGAAGCAGCGATGGAGAAGATCAACGCGAAGCTGACCGGGCAGGCGATCGGCGGTCCTGTGACGCAGTTTCGTCTGCGCGACTGGCTCGTGTCGCGTCAACGGTACTGGGGAGCCCCCGTGCCGGTGATCCACTGCCGGACCTGCGGTCCTGTTGGTGTGCCGACGAGCGACCTGCCCGTCCGCTTGCCGGAAGTAGGCGCAGACGCGTCGAATGACCTCCGCGGCGGCGACGGCGAGTCTCCGCTGGCTCGCATGTCCGAGTGGAAAAACTGCCGCTGTCCCAAGTGCGGCGGCGATGCGGAGCGTGACACGGACACCCTCGACACGTTCGTCGATAGCTCGTGGTACTTCATGCGGTACTGCGACGCGCTCAATGAGAACGAGCCGTTCGCGGTGGAGGAGGCGCAGCGCTGGCTCAAGAGCTCGGGCGTCGACCTGTACATCGGTGGCATCGAGCATGCCATCCTGCACTTGCTGTACTCGCGATTCGTGACCAAGTTCCTGTTCGACCAGCGTTTGCTGGCGACCGACGAGCCGTTCGCGCAGCTCCTTGCGCAGGGCATGGTGCTGGGCAAGACGTACAAGTCTCCTGGCTCGAAGCGTCCGCTTAAGCCCTCCGAGTACTCGATGGACGCGGAAGGCCGCGTCGTGGAAGCCAAGTCGGGCCACGTGGTGACCCCCGTGTGGGAGAAGATGTCCAAGAGCAAGTACAACGGCGTGGACCCCGAGGCGATCCGCAGTCGTCATGGCGCCGACGTGACTCGCCTCGCGGTGCTGTTCAAGGCGCCGCCCGCGCACGACCTCGAGTGGGATGAGGCCGATCTCGCGGGCCAGTCGCGCTGGCTGATGCGCATTTGGGGGCTTATCGACGGCGCGGTCGCTGCGACGGGGTCCCCCTCGCCGGCGACGCCCGAGGACGAGCAGCAATCGCTGCGCCTGGAGGTCCATGGCGCCATCAAGCGCGTCACGGACGCCTTGAACGAGAACCAGTCGTTCAACGTGGCGATCGCGGAGCTCATGAAGCTGTCCAACCTCCTGGGCGAGCGCAGGAGCCTGATCCACACGCGCGAGTTCCAGGAGGCGCTGGACGCGCTGGTCAAGATGCTCGCGCCGCTGGCGCCGCACTCGGCCTCCGAGATGTTCGAGCGCCTCCGGGACGCGGGCATCGGGGCCACCGACGCGGCTGCGACCGACGTGCACGCCGCGCCGTGGCCCGCGTTCGACGACGAGGCGCTCTCTCGCGCGCAGGTCAAGATCGTGCTGCAGGTGCAGGGCAAGCCGCGCGACACGATCTTCGTGGGCGCGGACGAGCAGGCGGACCGCGAGCGCGTGCTGGCGCTGGCGCTGGCGTCCCCGGCCGTGCAGCGCCACCTGCAGGGCAAGGAGGTGCGCAAGGCGATCCTCATCCCGCCCAAGAAGCAGGGTGCGCACGGCCTGCTCAACATCGTCGCGGCCTGAGCTCCCGCCACGCGGGCGGCTCCCGGTCCGGCGTGGTGGGGTTGTCAATAGAGACGGCGCTTTCCGGTGTCTTGTGGTGTGCGCCGAGCGTCCGCCGCTGCGCCGTCGATGGCGTTGAGGAGCAGGCCGCGAGCATCGCGCGCGAAGGGCCGGGGCGCTCGCGTCGGGCGACGGCAGCTGCTCGAGGGGTGAAGTGGTTGCTGGGCTTGGGAGGGGAGCCGCCTCCGCGAGCCGGCGGCCCTGGCAGCGAGCAGTCCGTCGACTTGAGGCGGCAAGCAGCGCCGGCGCGATCCATCCCGCGAGGAGTCCTCCCGCCGCCTTGGGCTCGCCGCCCACTGTTCCTTATAATGCATCCTCAAAACCTATGCGTATGCATTGCCGCCAACTGTTTTCTCTTGGTGCGTTTGCTGCCTTCATGAATGCATACCCTCGTGGGGGCGATGGGCTCCGGTCCGAGGACTGTGCATCGAGTTGTGCAGGCTCCTCGCCCGCCGTGCTTCTCTGAAGCGCAGAGCGAAACGAACCGCCAAGCCGAGAGAGAGAGAGAGAGAGAGATCCATCCACGCGCACGACTGTCATGGTGCTCGCGGCCGGGGGGATCACGACGTTCAACGTCCAGCACGGCTACGTGGAGGCGCTGGTGCGCGGCTACCGCTCCGGGTACCTGGACGACGTGGACTACCACCACCTGACGCAGTGCGAGACGCTGGAAGGTGAGCGGCCGGAGCAGCGACGACCGTTCGCCCTCGCCCCGCCGCAGCACTCACCTCTTCTCTGGGCGTGCGCGCGCGGCAGATGTGAAGCTCAACCTGCAGGAGACTGACTACGACCAGTTTCTCCAGGACGAGGTGCGTGTGCTGGGCTGCTGCCACAAGATCCGATGCACAAGTGCGGCCGCTGACCACGTGCTGCCGCGAGCAGGCGGGAGGCATCGCGCCGTCCGTGATCCAGGGCGGCATGACCAACAAGCTCGTCCAGGAGTTCCTCTTCCTGCGCGCGCAGGCGTCCGAGCCGCTCGGGCAGTTCCTCGACTTGATCACGTGAGTTGCCGCGGGTGGGTTGGTTCCTCTCGTGCCGGGGTGGTCAGCTGCTGACGACGACGACGGCCGCAGGTACGAGTACATGATCGACAACGTCATCCTGCTGCTCAAGGGAACGCTGAACGGCCGCGACGTGAACGACCTCATCCACCAGGTGCGTGTGTGGGAAGCCGTCAATGCCGCGCCTTGCCTTGTGGTCACGGTCTGCTCACTTGCTCGGCTGCGTCCGCGGCACACCCAGCTGCACCCGCTCGGCAAGTTCGACGAGTCGATCATGCGAAGCATCTGCACGTTCGAGGCCAACACGAAGGGCTACGCGGACTTGTACGAGACTGTCCTGATCGACACGCCGATCGGTACGCTGGGTTGCTGTCGGCAACAAGCGGAGCAGAGCAGGTTGTAACCTCTGGTCGGCTGCTGTGAATGACAGGCCCGTACTTCAGCCAGTTCCTGGAGGAGAGTGCTGCTGGCGACCGCATGGAGGGCACCTCGGACGTGCGCAACGTGCTGGAGGAGGTGCAGATGGAGCTCATCAAGAACAGCATGCTCAAGCTGTGGCTCGAGGACTTCTACAACTTCTGCCAGGTAGTATGCCTCTCGGCTGCTTGCCCTGTTTTTTTTTCGACTCTCCCTCTCACGACAAGCAATTGGTGTCTTGAACTCTCAGAAAGTTGGCGGCGACACCGCTGTCGTCATGGGGGAGATCTTGAAGGCTCGCGCGGACGCGATGGCCATCAACATCACGCTCAACTCGTTCGGGACGCCGCTGAACGAGGTGTGTGTCTGGCTTGGCTTCACCAACCGCATCTTGGCCGCGCAGGTTGCTTCTGGGACTGACATGGCGAGTGAACGTGCGCTGTAGCCTGCGATGCGCATCTCGGACCGCAAGCCGCTGTACCCGTCCATCGGCACGCTCTACCCCGAGGCGACGGAGATCCTCGGCGAGGCGGGCGACGAGACTGCGCTCGGCGCCGCACTGGAGCACTACCCTGTCTTCCGCAAGATCTGGGAGGTGCACCAGTCGCAGGGCGTGGACGACAAGTCGATCGACGACGCCTTCTACGAGCGCGAGGTGCAGATGTGCGAGCTGACGTTCGATGGCCAGATGCACTTTGGTGCGTGCTGCTCCTGCGGTGTCCATGGTGGTGGGTGTGTTGTCGCGGATGCAAGCCGCCTCACGAACTGCAACCGCGTGTGCTTTGTGCTGCTGCCCTCCGCAGGCTGCTTCTACGGCTACGTGAAGCTCAAGGAGCAGGAGATCCGCAACGTGGTGTGGATCTGCGAGTGCATAGTGCAGAACCAGCGTGACGCGATCAACAACTTCATCCCGATCTTCAGCGACAGCGCTCCGTGGCGCGCAGCCAACTCGAAGAAGCGCTAGGTGCCCGGTCCGTCCGCCGGCCACGACGGCGATGTCCGCGAGAGGACACCACCAGCGAGCGCCTCAGCTCCGCCCCTCAAGCTGCGAGCTCGTGGCGGTGTCATGAGCCTTAGGCTTTGAATCACGCATTTTCATTCCTTCCACCGCAATGTTTCCGAGCTGTCTTCTTCATGATGTACCATAGGAGTACCGCCCTCTCCTCCGAGGCGATGCTGCGCTGGCCCCCCGCTGCCGTCGTCGTCGTCGCGGCGTCCACCATGGTGGTGGTGGTCTCCGAAGGTGAGCGCAAGTGGAGGAACGACCAAGCGTAACCTTATCGTAACCCAATCGATTTGGGTAATAAATGGATTTCCACAGGAATGAATTGCTTCACATCAAAGCCTCTGAGGCTTTTGAGGCCCACAATCGAGTGCAAGGCTTGGCGCAAAGCAAAGCGCTGCTGGCGGGGAGACGGCCATGATGGTGCGGTGCGGGCTCTGCTCTGTCGACGGCGGGGCTCCTTCCCGAGCGCCTGCTACTGCTGCTGCTGCTGCTGCTGCTGCTGCTCACTCAATCATGGTGGCTGCTGCTACTGCTGCTGCTGCTGACCCTGCGCAGAACCGCGTGGCGCTGCAGCGCGTCGCGGCCGGGCGGAGACTGCTGTCGTCCTCGGCCTCCATCTTCAATCGCGGTGCGTATCGCGCGCGCGCGTCGCCCGCAGTCTCGAGGCGACAGGCCGCTGGTCTGACTGCTCGCCGGTGCCGTCTCCGCAGGGGTCAAGCGGCAGCAGCGCAACAGCATCGCGCTGCTGCCCAACGGGGACGAGTACGAGTATCTGAAGGACGAGGTGGCGCGCCGGATGGTGGACCGGCTCCAGGTGATGCCGCGCGAACTCGCCTCGTCCTCGCCATGCTACTGCGGCTTGCTGATAATACTTGCGTGGGACTTGGACGTGACACCCGCTGCAGGACATCGAGCGCGACTTCCCGCTGGCGCTGGACCTCGGCTGCGGCAGCGGCCACATCTACAAGAATCTGGTCGCCGAGGACGGGCTGGGCGGCATCAACATGCTGCTGCAGTGCGACTCGTCCGGTACGGCGAGCTAGCTGCGCGGGCTTGCGCGTATGTGAGCGAGGGGCTGACGGGGCTGTCGCTCTCCGACTCGTGCTCGCCAGAAAAGCTGCTGCTTCGAGACGAGATTGAGCAAGAGAGCGCGACGCGTACGTATCTCTGGCATTGCAAGGCGCAGGGTCGGGAAGATGTGCTTATCCACTCGACCACTCGGGTGGTGCTCTCGAATACGTGAAACACAGTGGGGACGGCGCGCCTGGCGGTCGATGAAGAGTTCCTTCCCTTTCCCCCGGCCCACTTCGACCTGATCATGAGCTCGCTGAGCCTGCACTGGGTCAACGACCTTCCCAGCACCTTCCAGCAGATCCGCGAGTCCCTCAAGCCTGACGGAGCCTTCATTGGGGCCGTGCTCGGTGGCGCCTCGCTGCAGGAACTGCGGTACGGAGCATGTGCGAGGACGACGGCTTCGGACGCGGAGTGCTCACCCGATGCGACTTGCCGCGCTTGTTTATTTACGGCAGGAGCGCATTCATCCTGGGGGATCAAGAGCGCCAAGGCGGCATCTCGCCGCATGTCTCGCCGTTCATGGAGGTCGCTGACGCCGGGAACCTACTCAGCAGCTCGGGGTTTTCCCTCTGCACTGGTACGAATGAATGTTTCGCTGCGTGATGCAGGAGTGAGTGAGCACGCTCTGACCCGGTGTGCGTGGTGTGCTTGCGGCCAGTTGACACGGACTTCATCGAGGTGGAGTATCCGAACGCCTTCGTGCTGATGGAGCACCTGCGCTGCATGGGCGAGAACAACGCCGTCGAGTCGCGGGGCCTCCCGGCCACGCGCGAGTCGCTGCTCGCCGCCGCGTCCATCTACCAGGCGATGTACGGGAATCCCGACGGGTCCGTCCCGGCGACGTTCCAAGTCATCTACATGATCGGGTGGGCCCCGGACGAGTCGCAGCAGAAGCCACTGCGCCGCGGAACCGCGCAGCGCTCGCTCAAGGAGCTCGGGCACTCGTAAGGCGGCGCCATCGCGCTCCAGTCGCTGCCAGTGCGTCTTCTGCAATACAACAGGAAGGAAGAGCTTACTGCCCGTCGTCCCGAAGCATTGAGGCGGTGGTGGTGGTGGTGGGAACTGGTGGGCATTCTCTGTCGCTCCCGCAGATGGCGTGGAGCACACTTGTACCGAGTGGGACCCGGCGCGCGTGGTCGTTGTGCACATTCCTGCCGCCCCGGTCGAGCGACAACGCCAGCGATGGCGCGGCCTCAGCTTCGGCCAACGGTGACAGTGTGTCTGAAAACGGGCACCCTCTCCGTTGAGTGCTATCTCAGTCTCCACGACTGGTAGCGTCGCGAGCCTTGGGCAACTGCGAGAGTTGGTGTCGACTGCAGCGACTGCTCCTCAGCTTTCAAAGGACCTGGGCCTTGACGGGCACGAACTCGGAGCTGAAGATGTTGGTGAGCTTGGCGCCGTAGCCGTGGCGACCGCCGGTCAGCCGCCCGCTCGCGTCGTCGAAGTTGGAGCCCATGAGGAGGTGGCCGAGCACGAGCTCTGGCACGTACACTTACTTGCTCGTGCCGGTGGAACTCGACGGCCGTTGTTGTGCACTGAGATCCTGGGCATGCCGTCCCTGCCCTTGGGCTCGACCACCACGTCCAGGTGGCGCACGTTGGGGTCGCGCATCTTGTTTGTTGTCCACAGCATTGACGACGATCTCGTCGAGGATCTTGTCCAGCGACGGCACGAACTCGACCGGCTGCTCCTGCATGGCCACGTCCTCGCCGCCGAGCGTGGGCACCCACCCACATGGCCCCCCTTGCGGGTTCCACCGAGTCACTGTACCTGCCTCGACGCAGCAGCACGTGCTCCAGCAGCGTCTTCTTCTGCTAGACGGACGCGGCGCTTTCGGCGGGCGGCACGCAGGTCGAGAGCGCTCGCCGCTGCGCGTCCAAGCGCGGCGATGACGCCACAGACGGCGCATATCGGCAGCAATACGACCCCGATGAATCCGTAACTGTACCGTCTAGTCTCTCTCATTTTATACCCCCCGAGAGTCGTACGGTGAGGCTTCTTTCTTTTGATGACTGGCGCCTTACATTCCCCAAGTGCGAGCTGTTCCCACACCCGCACACGGCGAACTCGCAACAAGCAGGCGCGGCAAGCGGTCGGTCCGGTCCGTCCAGCGGTCGCCGACTCCCTGGTGCGCGCGCGTGGTGCCGGTGGCATGCCCGTGGCTGGCGCCGATGATGGACGCTCCTCCCGCGGCTCTGTGGCCGCCGCGTGCGGTGTCCGCGCCGCTCGACTCGCCCCTGGTCGGCGGCGGCGCGACGGGCGTTTTGGCGCGTCCGCACGGGCTTGCCAGTGAAAACGGGCTGCTGATGGCTGCCGGGGAGGGTCTGCTGTCGCTGGCGCCGGCGTTCGGCCATCCCGGGGACGTGGCCGTCCTCGACCAGCGCGGCGGCGGCATTGCGGTGGGCGGTGGCGCGAGGCGAGGCGTGCCGCACGTCGGAGAGCGCGTCCTCATGCACCAGCCTTCCCTCCCTGTTCCGCGCCTTGGCCCCCAGGCGCAGCCTCTGATGCCTGGCTGGGTATCTCCGGCCGCGGCGTCTGGCTACCCGGGCTGCGCGATCAGCGATCGACTACCCAGCGCGAGCATGGGGCTCCCGATGGATGTGAGTGCGTCGGGACCGTTCACCCAGCTTGTCGCGGTTGCGCGAGGCCAGTTGGGGGAAGTGGGCTCCGTCCCGCTTCCCGTAGCGCGGACACCGACGGTGTTCAGCTTTGACTGGAGAGGCGCGCCACAGCAGCCGGACCAGTCGTTGCAGCGAACGCAAACGGCATGGCCAAGCCAAGATCGACGTGACCACGCACTCCTGCATCCACATCAACAAGTCCAAGACCGGCTGACTCCTGAGCTAGAGACTGTCGGCGGGCAATTCCATGAAGACAAGAACCTGTTTACCAGTCCGTCGTGGATGCCTGCTTTCCATACCTCCCACGCCGCGTCGATGATCACCCCCGAGTTTAGCTCGAGTGCTTGGGACGGTGGGGGACGCGGCATCAAGTCTGAAGCGTGGGGTGACGGCAGCGCGACTACTTTGATGGCGTCAAGCTCTCCGTACACGCTGCAGTCTCCTCCCGATTTCCGGAACGCCCATCTGAAGGTCCCTGGCGCCTTCGGCGCGACTCAAGCGAGTGAACCCCATGCGTCGCTCGGCGTAACCTCGTCGGCCTCGCCGGACGGTATCCACGCGCAGTGGCTACGCTCACCTTCAGTCCTTACGAAAGGAGTTGATCTGTTCACGACACCAGCAGAGAGGGAGCGTCAGGCAGAGGCCTCGCTAGACATCGCGAGCCGGACAGCTGTTGACGAAGAGCTGCTACGATCCCTAGCGCGTGGGAAGCCCCTTGATCCTCAGTCTTCGTCGGCGTCCTCGACTCCCACCAAACCAAGCCAGCCCCTCTCCATGGTAGTACCTCCGTCCAAGACCGTTGTCGTCCCGGGCCTGTCACTGAACAGAGCACCTCAATACCGGCGAATGTGCCTGGCTGACATCCTGAACGATAGCGACTCCCGGGAGAACACCAACGCTAAAAGGGGACCGAGGAAGCCGCGCAAGCATGGAGCTGGTTGGAAGCAACAGCCAGCCCACAAGCCAACGTTTGTTCCTGTGGGGGCGATCTCCAAGAGAGCGGAGTCGGTTGCGAATTTCCAGAGGCGCCTTCTTCCCAAGCCGAATGCTGCAGCCGTTCCCGATGTACCACCAAGCCGATTATCTCCGCATTTCGGACGCATCGGGGATTCGACGCCCCGCGCTGGTTTTCCCGCAGATCCATCGCTTCAACCTGTCATCTCGAGAACACAGCCATCGTTCCCGCCGAAGAAATCGCAGAAACGACCGCGTCAGCCAAGACCTCCGCGAGCAAAGCCTGCGGCGTCGCATTCGAGATGGAAGGCGGTCGCTGCACTCACTGTGCCTCTCAGTAATGGCAGCAAACGGGGGGTGTCGTTGCCAGTCCAGGGACGTCCGCCATCGTGTTTGAACTCGGCCCCAGCCCCACTGCAGTCAAACACTGCCGCTGATGCAGATCCACGTGCGCCGACTCCATCAGTGCCTGCCTTTGATCAGACAGCAGGGGCACCAATCCGCGTCGAGGCGTCTTCACGAGTGGAGACATCGGCGAAGAAAAGGAGGCGGAACGAGGCCACCCAGACGCAGCGGATGAGACTTGCGGCGCGGATGATGGAGGAAGCACTTCGAGGCGTGGGTGCCGGCGGTCCCAGTGGTCCCGGTGGTCATCCCACGCAACCGCTTGGTGCAACGGACAGCCAACGCACGGTGGTGGATTCAAGCGCTGTGATAGACAATCGACTCCAACAGAAAGGCTTCGAAGTGGCCGGCAGGACAGCGGGACGGACTCAGTCGGCATCGTATCTCGAGTCCGTGCAAATGCCAGACCCTGGTGTTGCGGGCAGCTTTAGCCTCGGGGCTGTGTCAGCAGAATTGCCGCCGACGGCAGCAACCAGCACCGTCGTCGTGTTCTGCAAGCGTGACTTCATGCGCTATCAGGCGGCAAAGCTGTGGCGCAAGTACCAAGAGCAGCAACAGAAGCAGGAATGGCGACCTGTTCGAGTTGAGGGAAAGCGCACCCGCTATCTCAACCCGAAGTATGACGTGCTGATCCACAAGGTGCGCTCATGATGATGCTGGCTCCGCCTCGTACTGGCAGCGCGGTTGTTTCTGACTGTATGCGATGATATGTCGATCGCTCTTGGCATTGCATTCGTCTCCTTCCAGGTGAAGCCTCGAGAGCCGAAGGTCGGTGCCGACCCGGATGCTACCTTGACGCAACCAGAGCTCGACTCTTCTCAACTTCCTGTTGACCCTGCTGTAGACATGGACTGCGAATCTTCCCCTGGGCCTGCCGCTTTCGTGGGCTGATGCAGGTGCAAACCATTATGCTAGAGATGAACTCGTATTGTTCTCGATGGCATCCAGCTGCATAGGAGGTTCTTTGATGCTCGCAGTGGTCCATCATCTGTCTGCATCATGCGAGCCAGTCCCCTCAAGATCAAGGTGAAGCCCCATCCGTCCAGAGTCTTGCGCCAGCATTAAGGTGGTCAAGAAAAGCAGCTCGAGGTCACAAGGAAAAAAAGGAGTAAAAATAATGGTAAGAAATGTAGTTTGCTTCAAATGTTAGCAGCTCATTCCCGCGATATTATAATGTTTGCGATTATTTATGGATAAAGGCAACAAATGGGAATGGAAATTAATTGTCAGGTTGGCAGCTAGAATGTTACGTTGCTCTTGACCAACCACGGTGGTTCAGTACAAGATGCAAAGATTCAAAGGACGACCGCTTCAAAATTTATGAGCAAGCAACACACACACAGCAGGCGTTTTCAGGAGTATTACTTTAAATATCCGAACTGGTGCCTGAATGTTGGATTTTACCAGTTCACGCTGTAACCTGTCACAACCTATCTTGGTGTGACTGCGGTTCTACCCACCCCCGTACATTATATAAATATGCAATGCTTCGTTTTAGCGTTAGCTTTTGTTGAAAGATTTGACATCCAAAATCTCAGCGAGAGATCATGAGGTGCATTAAATACAACCAATTGAATTATTGATGTATCAGTAAACTTTAGTTCCCAATGTTTTGTTGATGATTGTATGCTGAGTCTAAACGCCGTCTCGATGCTAACTCTATCCTAATATTCTCTGTTCACGGAGATGGGAGCATTTGTTTGGAGTGGCTAACTTCGATTTGTCGCTTTGATACAATCACTCTCAAGTGAATGCTCACGTACAGTCTACCTGTTGTGCCACGGGATAACACATATAATTACGCAGTGCACTGTCCTTCATTATTTTATTAGCGTAAGTTTGCAGTGTAGAACACCTTGAAGGCATTTTAGCTATGAGGTATTAACTGCTCGTGTCATAGGGTACCTTCTGGGTCATTTGGCGCTAATCTCTGAAGGTGGTGCGTAAAATGAGTACGATATGGTCTTTTTCGGACCGTTTCGCAGAACCTCTACTGGATATAGTAGTATTGTGATGTTCTGGCGAGGTGCAACTATTTTTCATACTTTATTCCATGTATATATACAAATCCTGTTTGAAATCAAAGGTCCATCGCAAAAAGTGGTATACAAATATTCCCGCAGAGAGTACCGTTGTTTGCGAGATAATCTCTTTCGCGTTATTTGGTTTGCATATTACTTGGAATTTGTAGTATAGAGATTGACTTCGTTCGTGAATGGGTTAAACGTAATGGGTGGTTGTACGGTCGGGCAAAACTTGCATCATTATATTATATGTAGCGGTTCCAGTGACTCGCAAAAAGGGATATATTCCTACCAAACACCCTGAACATACCCTTGCACCCCAATTGTCTCTGTATCTGTTCGTACCTTGTCTGTTTCTTGTCCACTAGCCATATCATGTACCCCTGATGTACCTTTCTAACATAGTTTGTTGTCCGAACGCAGGACGCGGCGCTCCTTCGCCAGCTCGCCCTCTCCATCGTCGTCCTCCCGCTTCGACTAGGAGTTGCTCATTTTTTAGCGCGCGTTGAAACGGCGCCCGGTGACCGGGTGGTAAGTCTTCGTGGCCTTCAGGTGCTTCTTCTCAAAGTGCTCCTTGCCTATCTTCGTAAATAAGAGGTGGTAGCGACTGGGGCCGATGCAGGCCGCCCCACCGCGGTTCCGCTTCATGATAGTGCTGCCTAGGTGGTCTTGGTCTCGGAGATTCAGGAATCGAGGTGAGGACACACAGAACACATGTTGGTCCGATCCCTCGTAAGTAATCTGGATTTGATACTTTGATTGTCTTGATTGTGATCATTCTAACCAATGTTAGAGTATTTTTTTCTTCTAAATCGTGTTCACAGAAAATATCAATTCCAATGCTGAAGTTTCAGGAGAATGTTGTAACAAATATCCCTGACGAAAGTTGATGTTCATTTCGCCTCGCAGTTTTGCAGTGGCGACACCTCAGAGCACGGGCGTGCAGGAAGAGACCTAGGAGCATTCGCCAGGTGCTGTCCTCGCGTCTAGGGAATCGTTCAAACTCACCACGGCAACTTATTGCGCTTCGGAGTGTCACGAACGAGGCGACCTGATCTGCTTTTAATACCCACATTCCCTCTCATACATCAGGTCCAATCGAAGTGCTGCTTTCAGCTCATCAGTTCGTCTATCCCCGCAGCTATCACATCACGTCAAATCACTCATCAAATCAAATCGAGTAAAATTATCACGCAAGCAGTCGCCACGCTACATCCAACGCAGTACCACACACACACACACAACAACACAGAACACCAGGCATAAACGACTAATAACACCACACCACGCCACACCCACCACAACACAACACAACACACCTCTACCGATACCCGTCCCCACCTCTCACCACGTCTTTCTCGACCCCGATGTACTCCAGCAACGAACTAGCCGCTCAGTCAGAGTCAGTCGACGCAGCAACGCTCAACGCACGTGCCTGCTCCACGGGCCGATGAGCCGGCGCTCTCGAGCGGACTTGGAGCGGGCTTGGAGCAGACTTGGACCTGACTTGGACCAGACTTGGACCAGACTCGGAGTGGACTCGAAGCGGACTCGAA